>PVIU01027174.1:0-20895 GCA_004026605.1 Ondatra zibethicus | reverse complement strand
GAAGGTGGGAGAAGATGAGTTAGGAAGTTAGGACCATGAGGGGCTGGTCCACCTACTGAGACAGTGTGCCTGAACTAATGGGAGCACACCAATCCACCTGGACTGGGACTGAATGAGCATATGATCAAACCAGACTCTCTGAATGTGGCGGCGAAAGTTGGCAGATGGAGAACCCACAAACAATGACACCAGGACCTATTTATTCTGCATGTATTATCTTTTTGAGAACCGAGTCTTTTTGAATGCACTCCTTCCTAGGCCGGGAGGGATGGGGGTGGGCCTTGGACTTCCAATAGGGCAGGGCACCATGCCCTCTCTCAAGGAAGAAGGGGACGGAGGAGGGGTGGGGGGGTAGTGGGAGGGGACCGTGAGAAGGGGAAGAAAGGTAAAAATTTTATTTCTTTAATTATGTTCTTGAATGGAAAAAATAAAACAAAACAATGTATGGGGAAAAAAACACACACACACAAAAAAAAGAAAATGGAGATAGCTCACACTAGTGTCTACTTAACAACACACCTGAAAGTTCTAGAAGAAAAAGATGCAGACTCACTAGGGAGAATAGAAGACAGGAAATAATCAAATAAAGGGCTGAAATCAGCAAAACAGAAACAAAACAATAAAAAAAATCAGTGAAACAAAGAGCTGGTTCATGGAGAAAATCAACAAGATAGACAAACTCTTATCCATATTAATCAAAAGGTAGAGAGAAAACATCCAAGTTAAGAAAATTAGAATTGAAAAGGAGGATATAACAAAAGACACTGAGGGGAAAAAAACCAACAACAATAATAATAAAAAAAAAACAGGACCGGATGGTTTCAGTATAGAATTTTACCAGAACTTCAAAGAAGAGCTAATACCTATACTACTCAAAATGTTCCCCATAAGAGAAACAGCAGAAACATTGTGAAACTCTTTTTATGAGGCTACAGTAACCCTGATACAAAACCACACAAAAATTCATCCATGAAAGAGAATTCAAAACCAATCTCACTCATGAACATAGATGCAAAAATACTCAGATAAAAAAAATCATTCACAATGATCAAGTCAGCTTTATCCCAGAGATGCAGGGATGATTCAACATATGAAAATCTATCAATGTAATCCACCATATAAATAAAGTAAAAGAAAAAAAACACATGATCTTCTCATTAGTACTGAAAAAACATTCAACAAAGTTCAACACCCCTTCATGTCAAAGGTCTTGGAGAAATCAGGGACACGAGGAACATATCTAAACATAATAAAAAGCAATACACAGTAAGCCAAGAGCCAACATCAAATTAAATGGAAAGAAACTCAAAGAAATCCCACTAAAATCAGGAACAACACAAGGTTGTCCACTCTTTCTATACAGCTGATATATACGTTCAGTAATGTGGTCAGAAACAAGATCAACTCAAAAAAAGTCAGTAGCCCTCCTATATACAAAAGATAATATGAGAAAAAAATCATAGAAACATCAACTTCACAATAGCCACAAAGATCATAAAATATCTTGTGGTAACACTAACTAAAGAGGTGAAATACCGTTTTGATGAAAACTTTAAGTCTTTAAAGAAAGAAATTGAAGAAGATACCAGAAAAATGGAAAGATCTCCCATGTTCTTGGATAGGTAGGATCAACATAATAAAAATGACAATCCTTACCAGGATTACCCAGGATAACCACAACAATCCTGTAAAATAAAGGAATTTCTGGAGGCATCACTATCACTGACATCAAGCTCTAAGACAGAGCTACAGTAATGAAAACAGTTTGGTACTGACATAAAAACAGAAAGGTTGACCAATGGAATCAAATCAAAGACCTGGATATTAATTCACACACCTATTAAAATCTGATTTTTGACAAAGAAGCTAAAGTTATACAATGTAATAAAGAAAATATCTTCAACAAATGATACTAGCATAACTTGATGCCAACATGTATAAGAATAAACTAGATCCATATCTATCCCCATGTACAAAACTCAAGTCCAACTAGGTTAAAGACCTCAATATAAATCTGACCACATTGAACCTGATAAAAGAGTAAGTGGGAAGTAGCTGTCAATGCATGAGCATATGTAGAAGCTAACTCTATTTGGGAAATAACCAGGCTAGCTTAAAGATAAACAATTATATTTTTATTTAGTGTAAGGGGAAAACTCACAAAACTGGAATGAGAAATCCAAGCTCTGTTGTGCAGTGAGGGAACCACAGAGAGAGAGAGAGAGCACCTGGGCCATGTGTCCATTTTTCTCTGGATCCCAAAATTCCACACCCTAACTTGGTCCCACTTCTTAAAGATAATTGGTTAAAAAGGCTTCCCATCACCTACCCCTTTTGTCTAAACAAGAGCAATCCAAACTCAATACCAAACTATATACAATAGGAACAAATATAAAGTTTAAAATTACAAACAACATAAACAATATTAAGCAAGGAACACATGACAAATGTTTTAATAAATATTTTATTCCAAAGAGTCTAAGTTGTGCACCAGAAATAAGCTTGGCTAAAACATAAGAGGAAGGTAAAAACTATGACTATCTAATCTTCAACCCCATCAAAAGCCTGAGAAGGGGAGATAATATTACTTGAGTAGGCAGGAAGTGCAAACAAACAGCTTCCAAATTGAGCAGTATATGATGGAGACAATTGGCTACCTAAGCAAAACATTGAAGCAACCAACTTTGGCTAAGGTCTATTGTAACTGACAGACCATTTTCATGTCAAGGAATTTTTCAGAACTGTCTTACCCTGTCTTGGCATGGTTTGGCAGTCCTTTTCCTTGTGTTCTGCTTATCCGGTCTGAATACCATGTACTTTGTCAGTGGTTGAGACATGGACAGTTCCTTGCCCAAAGGCCAGTTGTGCCAAGAAGAAAACAAGTTCCGAGTGGAGTGTCTTCAATGCTCATCATTCTCTCAGGAATAGATTAGTGCTATCAGGAGCAATCATATCTCATGTTAACAGAACCCTAAATTACTTAAATGCCATGTTCTACATATCCTTAACGTGGTTGAAGATTACCTATCTAGGCAGAATACAATCTCTATGTAACTAAAGAACCAGATTAGTCTAACTATAAGTATGACAAACATAGATGACTATTGACCTATGAATCTTAATACCTATATAACTTAAAGACTAAGACTTCATGTCAGAATATTAAATAACCTATAAACAAATGTACAGCAAATGAGGACAATAACCTCAAAATGTAAACAATGTATAAGTATCTTGATCAGAGGTAAGAATAATATATAATGCAATAAGAAAACATATGCTAAAATTTGTATCAATATACAAAATGCCCTAAACCGAGATAGAAACATGCATGTATACAATATGACAGAATAACTTTGCATAGGTATACAAATATTGTAAACAGAAATAACAAATATAATTTTAACTTGTATCAATATACAAAAAAACTCTACCAATGCAAATTATCCATAAATAATAGCTACAAGTATTCACTCTATTACCCACTATTATGAACCTTTTTTTATTTCTGAAACTACATAGTTTCCACCCCAACCCTCTACCTGATCCAAGTAATAATCAACAACCCCTAAATGGTGTTTCCAACCCTGAGGACAAACGTTTTTGGGAGAGGGGACATCATCCTCTAGAATTGCTTCCCGCTGTCATGGGAGCAATGTTCTCTTTATGGGATCCTACAGAAGTAAAGTAATGGTTAAGTTTCAAGATTACTATCTAGCATAGTTGCAAATGATTTCTGAGCAGTTGATAGGGTTTTTCCCAAAGTTCTTATTTGGAGTTCTGGCCAGAACATCATGAGAAGGTGTGCCATGTCAGCAGCTGGTACCCAAAAACTGGTCTTATAGCAGCGCTATCAGCATCATGATGTCATCTCAACCAGGTGGAGTTGCTGTGGGGCCCCATCTTCTTCCTGGAGACTTCAAAGATTACTGCAGGAAAAGGATCTGTAGGAAATTCTATTGTTCATCATGGAAAACTTAAACATTATTCATATAGACATACAGTCAATGAAGAACACGATATAGACAAAATAGACATGGAGAAAGTAAATTTTTTCCTAAAGTCATCCTTATGGGCCATACCAGATGGCTCCTGACATGAGGCAGAAATTCTGAATGTTGCTTTTAACAACATGTTGGGATTTAGAGAAGTACAGAGCCATTGTTCAACTCTAATTCCAGCTCTATATATTCATATATATAAATCTATATGTTTTGATCACCTGTTCTCATAAGTCATATTCCTTTTTCTCAATGATCCTTATTGGATAGTTGTTTTTCCTTCTGTCAGCATTCAAACATCCAGGGTCTCTTCAATTTTTGAAGATGTGAATTTTTCTGTAAAGACAAGAGCTGAACCCTGCCCCAACCCTATATGGTTTCCTTACCACCTGTATGCTTGTCACCATTGTGGATGAGCTGTCGTTTCTCTTTCTCAAGGGGTTTCTATTTTTCAAAGCAAATCTTTATTAATTTTGATGGTATCCATAGTTTTTCTTCTCCTGTGGAAACAACAGCAAAACCCCTTCTCCAACCTAGCACATCTTCTGGTTTCCATTGTGAGGTCAATACTTCCTTGAAATACACTGGTTGATTCAATTCTGAAGTTTTTTTCCAATATTCAATGTCTCTCTGCTGCCGTTGTTCATTTCTCATTAGTGTTAAGAAGATTCAAGGTTAATAAATCATTAGGCAATCTATTTCTGGGGGCATTTTCCATCTATTTCTGTTTGTTTAGCACATCCTTTATAGTTTGATTTGACCTTTCTATAACTCCCTGACATGTAGAATTATTTGATATACCTGTAATATGCTTTATATTATAATAAGCAAAAAAACATTTCATTTTCTTAGATATATATGCTGGATCATTGTCTTTATTTGTGAAGAAATAACAATGAAGGCCATAACTTCTAAGAAATTCATGATTACTGAGTCAGCCTTTTTTCTGAGTTCAATACAGTTGCCCATTGAAAACTTGAATACGTGTCAATGGTGTGGTGCACATATTTCAATTTTCCAAATTCCATAAAGTTGAACACATCCATCTTCCAGATCTCATTCCTTTGAGTACTCTTTGGGTTACTCCCTGCATGCAATGGTGTTTGGTTATAGAAAGAGCAAGTAGGACATCCTTTATAATCTCCTTAGCTTGTTGCCATGTAACAGGAAACTTTTTCTTTAAACCTTTGCTGTTGACATGTTTTTTTATGAAATTCTGGGGCCTTCAGCACACTTCCAATCAATAATTGATCAATTTCTGCATTACCTTGTGCTAGAGAATCTGGCAGAGCCATATGGGATTGGATGTGTATATGTATATAGGACAAAGCCTATTCCTGATTACGCCTTTCACCTGAATGAATATTGAAGTCAATTCTGTAACATCTGATATAAATTTGGCAGTTTCAATATGCAAAACAAGTCTTTCTGCATATTGTGAATCAGTAACTGTATTGAGAAGTTCTTAAAATCCCTTAGTACCATAAGAATAGCATATAATTCTGCCTTTTGGACAGACTCGTAAGGGCTTTGTTCCACCTTACTTAATTCTTCTGATTTGTAACCTGCCTTCCCTGATTTATTTGCATCAGTATAAAATGTACAGCTTCTAGTTATTGGTGCATCATGTAAAATTTGGGGAAGTATTAAAGAAGTTCTCTTTATAAGGTTAAATCTATCGCTTTTGGGATAATTGCTATTAATATCTCCCCAAAAAATTAGCACAAGCTTTTTGCCATGGTTCACTGTCTTCCCATAACTTTTTATTTCATGAGTAGTAAATGGCACTATAATCTCAACTGGGTCTATACCTGCTAATTGACGAAGTCTCAGTTTACCTTTTACAATTAATTCAGAGACTTTTCCCCATAAGTTTTTAATGTTTTATTTGGTTTATATGGTAAAAAGATCCATTCTAAAATAATATCATCCCTCTGCATTAAAATTCCTGTGGGAGAAATTCTGGAAGGCAATATGACTAGAATGCAATTAAGATTTGTATTCACTCTTTCCACTTGTGCGTCCTGTAATTCCTCCTCAACAATTGTCAATTCCTTTTCTGCTTCAGCTGTTAATTCTCTGGGATTATTCAAGACTTTGTCACCATCTAAGGTTATGTTTAAGTGAATTATTAGATCAGGTGTTATCCCAAGAGTCAGTCATAGACTAGAAATGTCTCCTAATAATCTTTGAAAGTCATTAAGAGTCCACAACCAGTCTCTCCTAATTTGTGCCTTTTGTGCTCTAATTTTTTATAAACCTATTCCGTAACCTAGATAATTAACAGAATCTCCTCTTTCAATCTTTTCAGGAGCAATTTTTAATCTTCATTTAGGCAAAACTCTCTTTACTTTTTCAGAGATTCTTTCTAAATTATCTGCATTTGAATCAGATAGCAAACTGTCATCCATGTAATGGTAGATTATAGGCTTAGGCAATTGCTTATGTATTATTTCCAATGGCTGACTAAAGTATGTAACTGACCGTCCCCTATAGTCAGATTGGTTAATACACCAACTATCATCATAAAGCCTTCATCCAGCAACTGACAGAGCTAGATGCAGAGATTCATAACCAGGTACCAGACCAAGTTCCAGGAATCCATTGAAAAGAGGGAGAAGGGAATTTATGAGCAAAAGAGGTCAAGATCATGATGGAGAAATCTATGGAGAGAGCTGAACCAAGCTCATGAAAACTTATGAACTCTAGATTGACAGCTGTGGAGCCTCCTTGGGATCAAACTAGGCCCTCCATATGTTTGAGACAGTGGTGAAATTTGGACTATTTGTGAAGCACCTGGCATTAGGACCAGGATCTATTCCTGGTACATGAGTTGGATTATTGGGGCCCATTCCCTATGGTGGGATGCCATGCTCAGCCTCAATGCAAAGTGGGGGGGGGTTCAGTCCTACCCCAACTTAATATGCCAGACTTTGTTGAGTTCCCATGGGAGCCCTTACCCATTGGGAGGAGTGGATGAGGGTGGCCTAGGGGGGAGCAGGTGTTGGGGGGAGAACAGTGGATGAAATATAAAATTAAATTAAAATAAATTAAAAACGCTACTACAACTAAAATCACACATTGATGTTTACATACAAATAGTGGGAGGCTTCAATACCCAATTCTGACCAATAGATGTGTCATCCAAGAAAAAAAACCTAAACTGAAAGAAATTCTAGAGTTAACTGATGTCATAAACCAAGTGAACCTTATAGATATTTGCAGACTATTTTACCTAAGCACAAAAAAAATTTTTTTCCTCAGTGTCTTATGGAACTTTCTCTAAGATTGATCACATATTCAGACACAAAGCAAGTCTCAATAGATAGGAGACAATTGAAATAACCCCATGCATCATTTCTCACCATCATTAATTAAAGCTGGAAAGCTACAAACTAATGGAAACTTAACAACTCACTACTGAATAATTGGTCAAGACAGAAATAAAGAAATTAAAGACTGTATTAAGAATGGAATGAAAATGAATACACTTATATCCAAACTTACAGGATACAATGAAGGTGCTTCTAAGAGGCAAGTTCACAGCACTAGTGCCTACATAAATGTACTGGGATATCTCATACTAGTAACTTAACCAAACACTTGAAACCTCTGAAGAAAAAAAAGAAGAAGAGAGAAGGAAGGAAGGAAGGAAGGAAGGAAGGAAGGAAGGAAGGAAGGAAGGAATTTACATGCAAAAGGAATGTAGATGGGAAAAAAATCAAGCCGGGTGAAATCAATAAAATAGAAACGAACAAAATCAATATAAAGAATAAGTAAAACAAGTATCGGTTCCTTGAGAAAAAACAATAAGACTAGCGAACACTTATCCAAATTAACTAAGATTAGCAGTGAATATTCAAATTAACAAATATAGAAATAAAGGGGGGAGCACAATAACAGATGCAGAAGAAATGCAGAGAATCACAAAGATATATTAAAAACCTGTACTCCACTCAACTGGAAAAGCAAAAGAAATGGATAATTTTCTTAATAAATACCACTTATGAAAGTTAAGTCACGATCAGATAAACAGTTTAAACAAAATGCAATAGTAAAAATCCTCCTAAATTAATAAAAGCCCAGGGCCAAGTAAACACTTTCAAAGAAGAGTTAATGCCTATACTTCTCTAATTATTTTTGAGAATAGAAGCAAAAGAAACACTGGCCAGTTCATTTTATAAAGCTAAAGTTGCCCTGGTACCCAAACAACAAAAAGACTCGATGAAGAAAGAGAATTTTACAGATGGATTTTCCTTATGAGTACAGATGGAAAATTTCTCAGTAAAATAATTGAAAACCAAATCCAAGACATCAGAAGATCAAAGCCATACTTGTGAAGGCTGTATGCCAGAGATGTGAGGATTGTTCTACATACATAAATCAATAAATGCAATCCAATGTATAAGTAAACAAAAAGACAAAATCAATATGACCATAAGGTGCACAAAAGTCCTCTGACAAAACAAAAACAGACAAACAAACAAAAAGCCCTTCATGCTAAATGTCCTAAAAAGGTTAGGGATACAAGAGACATAGCTAAACATAGTAAAGACAGTTTACAGGAAATCCACAGTCAACATCAACTGAAACAGTTTGAAAAACTTAAAGCAGTTTTACTAAAACCAGGAATGAGACTCAGTTGTCCACTCTCTCCATATCTATTCAGTATAGTATTTGAAGTCTTAGCTAGAGCAATCAGACAACTGAAGTCAAGGGAATAAGAGAAACTGGAAAAGAAGTAATCAAAGTATCTTTATTTGCAGATGATATGATAGTATACATAAGTGGCTCTAAATATTCCACCAGGAAACTCCAACAGCATTTTTTATCAAAGTAGTTGTGTACAAAATTAACTCACAAAAGTCAGTGGCTCTCCAATACAAAAAAAAAGTAGGGACTGAGAAAGAAACCAGGGAAACAATACCTTTACAATAATCTCAACTATTACAAAATATCTTGGGATAACTCTAGCCAAGAAAATGAAAGATTTGTATGATTAAAAACCCCAATTCTTAGAAGAAAAAAACTGAAAAAGGTATCAGAAGATGGAAAGATCTCCCATGTTCATGGATTAGCAGCATTACTTTGATAAAAATGATAATACTACCTAAAATAATATACAAATTCAATCCAATCCCCATCAAAATTGCAAAATAATCGTTTACAAATTGTAAAAGGACAATCTCAGCATCATAAGGAAACATAAAAATGATAAGAAACCTAAAAAAATTCTGAGTAGCAAACAAACTGTTGCAGTATCACCAAAACATTTCTTCAAATTGTACTGCAGAGCTAAATCAATATAAAAACAAAACAAAATCAATCATAGTATTGGCACAAAAGACAGACATGATGATTAGATGATTAATGGAATTAAATTGAAGAACCAGACATAAATCCACATCTTATTTTTGATAAGTCAGAAATACACACTGAGAAAGAAATAGCATATTCAACAAATGATGCTGGTCAAACTGGATGTATGTGTGTAAAAGATTTCAAATAGTTCTGTATTTATCACCCTACGCAAAACCCAAGTCCAAGTGTATCAACTGCATCTATATAAAACCATATACACTGAACCTGACAGAAAACAAAGTGAGAGATCTTATTGAACATATAGGCATAGGAAAGACATTCTGAACAGAACACCATTAACACAGGGACTAAGATCAACAATCAATAAATGGTACCTGATGAAACTGAAAATTGTCCAAAGGCCAAGGGCCTATTATTTGGACAAAGTGGAAGTCTAGAGAATGAGATAAGATTTTTATCAATTACACATGCAATAGTGTGCTAATACCCAAAGCATACAAAGAACTTAAAAAGCTAGATATCCAAAATACAACTAACCTAGATAAGAAACAGGGTACATATCTAAACGGATTATTCTCAAAAGAGGAAACTCTAATAGAGAAGCACTTCAAGAATTGTTCAGGATCCTTAGCTGTCAGGGGAATGCTAATCAAAAGTACTTTGATATTTCATTTTATACCTGAAATAATGGACAATATAAATAAAACAAATGACACCTCATTCTGGTGGGGATGTAGAGTAAGTGGAATACTCCTCCATTGATAATGGGAGTACAAACTTGTACAAACACTATAAAATTGAGTGTGGTAGTTCCTCAGAAAGATAGAAATTGATCTACCTCAAGATGCAGCTGTACCTCTTTTGAGCATACACCTAAAGGATTTTTCTGCACGAGGGCTACTATTCCTGTGATGAAATACCATGACCAAAGCAACTGTGGAAGGAAAGAGCTTATTTACTTATACTTCTATATCATTGTTTATCACCGAAGAAAGTCAAGAACTGAAATAAAACAGGAACCTGGAGGCAGGTACTTCTGCAGAGGCCCAAGAGGTCTGCTGCTTAATGACTTGCTCTCTAGGGCAAGTCACCATGTTTTTTATAGAACCCAGGACCACCAGCCCAGGAATGGAACCACCCACAATGGGCTAGGCCCTCCCCTATCAATTCTTAATTGCAAAATTTGCTACAACCAGATCTTAGGAAAGTGTTTTCTCAGTTGAGATTTCTTCCTTTCAGATAACTCTAGCTTGTGTCAAGTTGACCTCGAAACTCTCCAGCACTAAATATTTAATCCTACCACAGAGATACTTTCTCAACTATATTCATAACTGCTGTATTCATAATAGCCAAAATTGGAAATGTCCTTAATATCACTCAACATAAGAGGAGACAGAGCCCCAACTGGCAATCTCGTGCCAGAAAGTGAAGTTTCCAATACTGGGGTTGGGCTACATCTAATTGAGATTTTGGCCAAAGGAGATCCATGGGAACCCACAAACAACTTGGACTGTTGCCAAGATAATAGGTTTCTCTTCACGTACCGAACTGATGGTAAGGTCCCATTGCTGAAGAAAACACATACACAAATCACCGAGCATGGAGAAGTCTAGCTGATGCCTACATAGATCCTTCAGCCCTAAGTTCTAGGGCCTTTAGTACAGCAAGGTACTATGCAGTCTACAAAAGGAGACGCATAAACACCAACCCAAGCCAGCCACAAACTATTTTATCTACAATAGGGTGTTGCTCTGCCTTGAAGAAACATGATTGGGCAATGGTGGCACAAAACTTGTGGGTGTATCCAACCAATATTTGATTTGACTTGAGGTCCACTCCAAAAGATGAAATTCATACCTGCTGGTTTATATGTCCAAGAACCTGATACTAGATAGTCAGAGACATAAGGTAAAGCCAAATACTACTTTTCTAAAATTGAAAAAAAGCAAAAAAAATTGATCCTAATGACATTCTACTATACTCATTAGACAACCTTTCTTCTGTAGCATATGAGAACAAATATAGAGACCCACAGCCAGACAATATGCAGAGAGGGGCAGACCTCATACCACTCAGCCCTAAATGGAATGTCTCTATCAAATCTCTCCTCTCGGTGCTCAGGAGACCATGAATGAGAAAAGAGATTGGCAGATGGAGAACACCAAGAAAACGGCCTTTAACTCCACTTCCTCAAAACTCATATGAACTCACAGAGACTAGGGTACCATGCACTGGGCTTCTACAGGTCTGCACCAGTTTGCTTATGCCTTCTAGCTTTGTGTTTTTGTGGTATTCCTGAGTGTGTGAATAAGTGGTTCTCTGTTTCTTATGCCTTCTCTTAGACTCTTTTCTTGCTGTTTGCTTTGGTTATCCAATTTCAGTACATTTGTTTGTGTTTTAACTTACTGTATCCTAGTCTAATATATGCTAATATATATTATATTACTATCCCTTAGATGTCTGATACTTTTTTCTAATTAGAGACAGAAAGGTAGTTGATCTGTATGGGAACAAAGGTGGGGAGGAACTGAGAGGAGAAGTGGAAGGAAATATCATAATCAGTTATATTATTGAGTGAGAAAATATTCTATTTTCAATTACTGGGGAAAAAAGTCTCGGGAGGTAAATAACTCACAAGTCTCTAAAATGCACCTGTGATGTGGGCTGTCCTTCTGTATATATGTTGCTTTTATTGGTTGATGAATAAAGCTGCTTGGCCTATTAGCTCAGGCTTCTTATTAATTAACTCTTACATCTTAAATTAACCCATTTCTATTAATTTGTTTATCACCACAAGGCTGTGGCCTATGGGCAAGTATCTGGCATTTTTCTCCTTTGGCAGATATATGTCATCACTCTGACTCAGCCTGACTCTCTTCCAGCCTGGCTATATTCTGCCCTGCCATAGGTCAAAGCAGCTTCATTCATCAACCAATAAAAGCAACACATATATAGAAAGATATCCCACATCATACCTGATTCAAAAGCCCCGCCCTCACCCCATGCTTAGATGAGCATCAAGAATATAAGGAGAAGAAACCCTTCTATTTGTTAAGCTATCTGTAAGTCATTCAGTGTGCTCCAGGGTTCCAGCTTTTGTAAGACAACCCCCACACTAGGATTGGTTTTTGATGTAACATCTGCCTTTGAATTGTCCATTCTTCTGTAGATAACTCCAATAAACTCATGGCTTCACTATCACTGCAACCACCACCACCAAAAATCACACACACACAAACAAAAACTGTTTTGTTAACAGTTGTATCAGTATGTGTCCCATGGCTTATAAACTGATTATTTTGTGGATGGATAGATGTACTGACTGACTGATCTATGAGTAAATTTTGTATGTATAAATATGGAAGAATACATAACTTTAAAATAATTCTTACTTTTCTACTAAAAGTTGCATTCATTGTTATATATTTAGTATAATATAGAAAAATCAATGTTCTCAGAATCCTAAAATGTTATTTTAATTAATTAATAAAAAATACATGTGTGGTATACATGGCAAATATCTATGTCCTAAATTATAGTGTCCGAAACCTCTGTGCTTGACATGATGGTGTATTTTCAATACTCAAGCAAATGTGAGAGATTAGGGAGTTTAAGGTCATCCGTGGCTTCAGTGAGACCCTGTCTCCAAAACCAGGAAGGAAACCAAACAATACAAAGCCAATATCCAGAAATCTCTGTTCTTGCTTTGGACCACATATCTCAAGTAGAACACATGGCAATCTATGCTACTCATGATCCTCTATTACGTCCAAGGAAGAGTGAAAGAAAGAACTCTTTTACTTCAGAAAAAAATCTTTTACTTCATTTTATTTTAACACTCACAATTAATTAAGAATGCTAGAAAACTGTTACTATCTTCCTCCTTCATTAATCTTTCATTGGTGTCATGGAGTTAAAATGGTTTGAAATGGATAAAACAACTTAAAGTAAAAAATGAAATATACTAAGAATTTTTAAGCCCATTGTGAGAGCTTGTATCATTTAACATGAAAGAAATTCCTTTTTACCTATTTGTTTAGAAGTTTTCTATTCATTTAGACCAAGATTTGTCACTAATATTTTCAAGGATGTTCTACTACCTGTCTTATTTAATAAAGGTAAAAATATTGATCAGTAACTGTGTATGTCTCCAAAAGTTTCAATGATTAATGCATTCAGTGCTTGGTAACAAGCCTTAGGATTGCTGCACAAATTTAATGAATCAACTAAGCTTATCATGCATGCAAAATAGGAATCCTAATAATGTTTTAAGTCAGAATCATTGTTAATATTATTTAATTATCTAAAATGGTACATTGACTTTTCAAGAGACAAGACAAGATACCCAGATATTGCAGCATATTACTAACAAAGTTCATGGATGGAGAGTAGAGACTTTAAAATCCTCTGTAATGATAAGCTAATACGTGTGTATCTACATTTTATTCTGTTAAAAAGCACAGCACATAATCTTAATATCAGGTTCCTGAAATATAAACATCAAAGTCTACAATTAATTGTTGTTATTGTTCGCTACAAAAGAGCACTTAGTAATTAAGAGAGAATGATCTGATGAGTTAAAAGTAAAAGTAAGGGAATCTGCTTTGGGGCACCTAAAGTTACTCTTCAGCTCAAGCTGAATAAGTGTTCACTGCAAAAATCCTCTTTTCTGTGTAATATTAAAAATACATGATAGTGTTTATATGAATGCATATGCATTTATGTATAGCTAATCTGAATATTTGGGAGAAATAAATAGAACTTGCTTCATTTTTTATAGCATACTTTCTCCCACAGTGCCTAGATATATTTAGTATCATCCAACTTTTACAGTGGCAAGACAGCTTTTGCCAATAGGAAGTCAATGATCTTTGGATTATTTTGGGTGTTTTCTTAAGAACAAAAGAATTTTTAGAACAGAGAGAAAAAGTACTGACATAATCTCCTGTTTACACTTGGTGGCTCAGTCATATGTATAGACATACCTATGTAAATAATCATAGAGTAATTGGCCAAAACATAAGGAGTAAAAATATATGCTCATCAAGTAGAGCTGCCATGAAAGTTTAAAAGATTTCTTCATTGATGGAAATGACTGATGACAATGTCTGTCAAATCAGGTGGTAGCACCTAATGTTATACAGCATTAGAAGACATAAAATTATACTTTACAATGAACGTTGCCTAGAAATCACTTAGGCCAGGACCCATTTGTGGAAGATATTCCCCTTTGTGGATATCTTACTCAGATATCTTTGTGCTCAATGTATGTTCACCCAGTGACTATTGGCAGCAGGTCCCACTTTCCAATTAACTTGCTTTATTTCTTAGATCTTCCTTATTGTTTTTTGCTGCATTGTAACTTACATTATTTGTAGTTTATTTTGTTTTACAAGAATGATTTGATAACCTTGAATGACCAATTATATGAACCAACATCATAATAAAATCTTTTAGTATCAACTGGCATAGAATCTTGTACTAAAATTCAGTGGAACATTATCATTGTCAATTTAGGCATATAATTCCAGGAAGGTTAAGAAATTTATTACTAATGCTATAGGCAGTAATCTGTCCAATGCAAATTGCCACTATTTTATATAGGACATTGGAAAACATTGTTTTGATGATCTTTGTAGTTAAAAGAAAGGGAATCAACTCTACAGCATATAGAATTAATTCCTTAATATGCTGTTGAAGAGATTAATTCCTTCTTCTTGATGTATTGGAGTCTAGCTTATCCAGCATTTATAACTAGTTCTGTGGTTTTCTAGAATTGAAACACTGAAGATAATTCTGCTCTGAGCATTCTTTGTTGTAATATTTGGTACACAGGTATATGAATTTCCCTTAGGTTTTGTCAATGAATGGTTTTACATAGGAATGTATATACTGCTAGTGGACATTACCGGTTTTCTGAAGTAGGGAAAACTGGCAGCCCCCAAACAGAAACATATGTAAGACAGAGCTGTCTCCTGTGCTTTTTACACGTAAGGTTGCACCTCTGTCAATTTGTCACTCACATCTGAATATCTTATGCTCTTTCCTTGCCCATTTATATGGTTACTTATGACATGGGTGTTAAGTCAGTCAATAATGAATAGACCCAGAGATGGGTCCTTTACCACAAACACATGCCTCCCTGTGTACATGCATGCTGCTTCTCTTGGTAGACGATATACTTTCCCACTCTTATATCTGTTGATGAACAGAATTTATTTGAAATATAGCCCACTTGTCAGTTTTTCATCATATTCTCCTAATTTTCATTTCATATGTAAAACTACAGTCCATCTGGAGTGAAAGTGTAGGGAAAGTAAGAAGAAAATGAAGAGTTATTTTTATTGCATAAAGCTATTGAATCAGCCCAGCATTATTTGTTGAAAAGCTCACTTTCAGTAATACTATGGTCTCCTTTCTGGTAAAACTCATTTCCTTGAGTGTTGGAATTTATTTCTCAAATCCAGACAATTGCCCTATGTCTTAGTTACTGTTTTATTGCTTTGAAGAGTCACCATAACCAAGCCAAATCTTATAAAAGAAGTCATTTAACTGATGCTTGGTTACAGTTTCAGAGACTTAGTCTACTAATACCATGGCAAGGAGCATGGCGACAGGAAGGAGTAATACCAGAGAAGGACTTGAGAGCTACATCTGATCTACAGCCAAAGAAAGATAATTGGGCCTAACATGGGATTTTGAAACCTCAAAATCTACTACCATGACATATCTTTGACCCTCTGAAATTCCATTTAAATTTTAGAATCACCTTATCATTTTAACAGAAACTACTATTTTGATTCAGCTCTGAGTATGGCTATTTAGAAATAATTTGATGAGAATGATGTCTTTGTAAAATTGGTTTGCTTGCCTTCTATGCTTCCAAGCCTGTAAATATTACATAGCTCTCCATATTCCAGCTTTTAATTGTATTCAATAATACATTGTAGTTTGCAATGAAAACTCCCTAATGTACTATTAGATTAATTCCTTGGTGTTTGATGTGTAACAGTAATTGGGAGCATGTAAACTTAATATACTACTTTTCATTTTAGCATTGGTTGCATTTTTGTTTTAGGAGGCTGCTTGTTCATTTCCCAGCCACCCAGACTTCCCAAATAACCACACAGAAACTATTAATTAAATCACTGGTTGGTTACTCACTGTAGCATATTCCTAGCAAGCTCTTAGATACTAAATTAACCCATTTCTATTATTTTATATTTTACCATAAGGCTAGTGGCCTACCGGCAACGTTCCAACTGGTAACTCGCATCTTTCCCCTCTGGGGGGCTACATGGCATCTCATCTCACTGACTCTACCTTCTCCCTCCTAGCATTCAGTTCAGTATTCCCCACCTAGCTCTGCTCTGCCCTTTGATTGTTCTTTCAATCAAGATATCTCTTTCATTGCTCTCCCTATCTGCCCTTTCCACTTCTTGAGCATCCCTTTCCTTCATGTTCTCCTCCTCCCTCCTCCTTGGCCCTCCTAATCCCCTTCCACCCTCCTTTATCCTTCCCTATATACTTCTAATCATTCAGGAGATCTTGTCTGCTTGCCCATCCCTGGGGGTCCATGTATGTCTCTCTTAGAGATCTACTTGTTACCTAACTTCTCTGGGATCATGGGCCTGTAGACAGGTTATCCTTTGGTTTACATCTAATATCAACATATGAGTGAGTACATACCATGTTTGTCTATCTGGGTCTGGGTTACCTCACTCAGGTTGTTTTTTTCTAGTTACATCCATTTACATACAAATTTCAAGGTACCATTGTTTTTCATCACTGAGTAGTACTCCATTGTGAAAATGTACCACAATGTCTTTATCCATTATTTGGTTTAGGGGCACCTAGGTTGTTTCTATGTTCTGGCTATTACAAATAATGTAGCTATGAACACAGTTGAGCAAATGTCCTTGTGGTATGAGTGTGTATTCTTTGGGTATATGCTCAGGAGTAGTATTCTGGGTCTTAATATAGATTGAATCACAATTTCTGAGAGACCGCCATACTTATTTCTAAAGAGGCTATACAAGTTTGTACTCCCAGCAGCAATGGAGTTTCCCCCTTACTCCGCATCCTCTCCATCTGAAGTTATCTTTGGTTTTTGTGATCTTAGCCATTCTGACATGTATAATATGGTATCTTGGAGTCATTTTGATATATAATTTCATGATGACTAAGGAGGATGTTGAGCAATTCCTTAAGTGTCTTTTGGTCATTTACAATGCTTCTGCTAAGGATTCTGTTTAGATCCATACACCATATTTTCATTGGATTATGTGGTAATTTAATATCTAATTTCTTGAGTTCTTTATAAATTTTGGAGATCAGTCATCTGTTCGATGTGGGGTTAGTGAATATTTTTCCCATTCTGTAGGCTATTGTTTTGTTTTAGTGACTGTGTCCTTTGTCTTACAGAAGCTTCTCAGTTTCAGGATATCTCATTTATTAATTTTTGCTCTCAGTATCTGCTACTGGTGTTATATTTAAGAAGTGATCTCTTATGCCCATGTATTGAACACTACTTCCCACTTTCTCTTCTATCAGGTTCAGTGTGATTGGGATTTATGTTGAGGTCTTTGATCCATTTGGATGTAAGTTTTGTACAGGGAGATATATATGGATCTATTTGCATTTGCCTATATATTGACATCCAGTTATGCTAGCACCATTTGTGGAAGATGTTTTCTTTATTCCATTGTTAAATTTAAGCTTCTTTGTCAAAAATCAGGCTTTATACATGTGTGGATTAACATCAAGGTCTTCAATTTGATTCCATTGGTTCACCTGTCTGTTTTTATGTCAGTATCAAGTAGTTTCCATTACTGCACCTTTATAATAGAGCTTGATGTCAGGATGGTTGTGTCTCTGGTAGTTTCTTTATTGTAGAGGACTGTTTTGACTATTCTGGGTTTTTTGTTTTTCCATATAGAGTTGAATACTGTTCTTTCAAGGTCTGTGAAGAATTGTGCTGGGGATTGACTTGAATCTGAAGATTGCTTTGGATAGAATTGCCATTTTTACTATGTTGACCCTACCTATTCAAGAGCATGGGAAGTCTTTCCATTTTCTGGTGTCTTCCTCAGTTTCTTTCTTCAGTGGCTTAAAATTGTTGTTGGGCAGGTCTTTTCCTTCTTTAGTTAGTGTTACCCAAGATATTTTATGTTATTTGTGGCTGTTGTGAATGGTGATGGTTCCCTGCGCTCTTTATTAGCCCATTATTGTTTGTATATAGGAAAGCTACTGATATTTTTAAGTTGATCTTGTATCCTGCTATATTACTGAAGGTGTCTATCAGCTGTAGGAGCCCCTGGTAGAATTTTTGGAATCACTTATATATGTTATCATATTATCTGCAAATAGTGAAAGTTTGACTACTTCCTTTCTAATTTGTATCCTTTGATCTTCTTTGGTTGTCTTATTGCTCTAGCTAGAACTTTGAGTACTATGTTGAATAGATATGGAGAGTGGACAGCCTTGTCTTGTTCCTGATTTTAGTGGGATTGCTTTGACTTTCTCTCCATTTAATTTGATGTTGGCTGTCGGCTTGCTGTATATTGCTTTTATTATGTTTAGATATGTTCCTTCTACCCCTGATTTCTCTAAGACATCTATCATGAAGTGGTGTTGAATTTTGTCAAATGCTTTTTCAGCATCTAGTAAGATGATCATATGTTTTTTTCTGTCAGTTTATTTATATGGTGGATTAAATTGATAGATTTTTGTATGTTGTATCTTCTCCGCATCTCTTGGATGAAGTTTATTTGATTAACGTTTTTCATACGATGTATTTTGAGTATGTCTCTCTCCCCCAAGTCTTCTTAGTTCTTTCCCACCTCTCTACCCACACCTACACAACTTCCCCCTTCCCCCCACCGATTGTGTGTGTGTGTGTGTGTGTGTGTGTGTGTGTGTGTGTGGTATCTGTCTCTCTTTTCCTTATTCTTACTTTCTTGTTCTCTATATTTACTACAGTCTACTTTCCTATTGGTTATCAGTAAAACTGAGATTCAAAATAGTATTCCTGAAAGGGATGTGAATTTCAATATAAATTTTCATTGGCCCTTAGTCAAGTTATTTCTAAATACTCTCACTATTTGGGAACTTATATACTACCAGTGACTGTATCAGCCTAATCTAGGAGATTGAGCATCAAGTATAATGGCTTCACCATAAAGCAGTGATTAGAAGGTTACATTTTGAAACCAATAAGAGATCATTATTTTTAACAAGCTTGCATGAAAAAGTAATCTTAAAACTTTCTAGTGTATCTGAATAACAATAAGAATCTTTATCTAGCCATTCCTTTATAAAATTAAAAAAAAAGGTGTACAAAGCATTAGGAAGGGAGATAAAGTACGTTGATGCTATCCCATCCAGTACTGAAGGGACAGCATTAATCGCATACCTAGTCCACATCAGCTACTCATCCAGATACAAAAATTCAGTTGAATGAAAATTTAGTGTGGAGAGAAGAGCCTGTTTTGAAAAGATTCTTCAAGTCAAGACTATTCCCATCATACTATGGTTCATAAGGTACCACCCTTATTACCTAGAGCAAATATTTGAGCCTTCTGGAAGAGTCCTCATTTTCTTTATGTAGATGTGAAATAAAAATGATGGCAGTACTACTCTGACTAATAAATTACACTTTCAAAAAGTTAAGTAAGGTATCTAACACACCACAAATGCCGAATTAGCAGGAGAGAATACTGAAGTTAGTGTTAAGGCCAATTAATGCCTTAAGCTTTTATAAAATATCACATATTCAAGTATTCATTATATGTTGCTGCTTTCACAGCATTTTTTTCTGGCAATTTCTGTCTGCAGCTTTGTTCTTAAAGGATGGTAATTCATAGTTTTCTATTTACACTTGAACAAATAAAGGAAGATAATTTTCAAAAATCATTTTACATCTATACATGTATTCTAGTGAAGTCCATCAATTCTAACATTTCAGTTCCCACCTCCCAAAAGTTACAACTCATCCTGAAAAAGTCACCTAAATTTCCACACCACATCAAAGCAATTCTATAAACATAAGCAGTATCTAGTTGTCTAAAGGGCAAGAAGCTTCCAGAGAGGACTTTCCAATATTCCCATACTGACATTTCTGAAATATAAATTTATTTTATTTGATAATTCCCTCTGAAAGGTTAAATACAAACTCTCTCTTAACACAGCTCCCACAGAATGAGTATGTGATGTCTAGATATGTCCTCTCATTATAATAAAGTTACATTTTATAAAATAGGTTATCTCCAAGGTCATGTTTAATTTTGTATTCTGACTCTGTGCCCCACAAAGTTTATTACATGATTTCTGAAGTTGTATTCGAAATTGGGCATGTTTGCTCAGCATGCCTGCCTACAGACATTTTGGCAGAGGTAGTACTGTTGATTTCCAAAGCCTCCATTTTAGAAGACGTTAGGATACATTCTGATACTGTTACCTTATGTGACCTATTGCACACAAAGACATGAATGAGAAATATCCCTAACCTGGAAAGGTTACAGTCTATCACAGGAAATGCAGCACAATGCATTTCCTAGGAAGTAAGACTTCC
>PVIU01027173.1:0-20889 GCA_004026605.1 Ondatra zibethicus | reverse complement strand
AGTTAGGAAGTTAGGACCGTGAGGGGCTGGTCCACCTACTGAGACAGTGTGCCTGAACTAATGGGAGCGCACCAATCCACCTGGACTGGGACTGAATGAGCATATGATCAAACCAGACTCTCTGAATGTGGCGGCGAAAGCTGGCAGATGGAGAACCCATCAACAATGACACCAGGACCTATCTCTTCTGCATGTATTAATGCACTCCTTCCTAGGCCAGGAGGGATGGGGGTGGGCCTTGGACTTCCAACAGGGCAGGGCATCATGCCCTCTTTCAAGGAAGAAGGGGGAGGGAGGAGGGGTGGGGGGGTAGTGGGAGGGGACCGGGAGAAGGGGAAGAAAGGTAAAAATTTTATTTCTTTAATTATGTTCTTGAATGGAAAAAATAAAACAAAACAATGTATGGAAAAAAATATGGATGAAATATATGGTAATCACATAACCAGGAAGCACCGTGAGTACAGGACCACCACTGTAAGCCACAGCCTGAATTTCTGCTGCAGAGCTGTAACCTCAAACCATATTATAAAATTTGGGTTGACTGAACAGATTGAGTTTATTCACACCGACCAAAACAAGAACATTGAATTTTTAACTACTTCTGAACAATGCAGCTGTCACACTTCATGCAAACTAAAATTACTTTCTTAACATGTTCTCGATCTTGAAGAGTATTCTCAGAAATTCAATTATCAGAATAATAATTCTGTGATTTAATATAATCAAGGTGATGGATATTAGCTGGAATTTGCAAGATGTGTTTCAATATGTAGCACCCATAGAAAATAGCTCTTTATTCTATTAAGAGTATTTTTTTGTAACCAGGAAAATGACCTTAGTGTCCTTTCAAAAGAGATATGTGCAGTAACTAAGGGTGCAGAGGAGGAAAATATGGTTCTAACAAACTCTCTATGAGTTATTAACTGATTTCTAGTTCCTTCTATAATTAGTGAAGGCTGTATGGACCCATATTGGTGACAAATAACCTCTGATGCCTGAGGCTTAGTGAAGAGAAACGTTCTGTATAGTTTCTTTTGTTTTTGTGGCATTGGAAGTTAAAAGTCCTAACCACTACCCAATACCATGCTATTATTCCAGTTCCCAGTAAATAAAAGACACAATAGCCAAGAGATGATTCAAATCAGTTTTACTAATGGATGGGTCAATGCAGCTGCAGTCTGAGGCTAAGTGATGTTTCTTTCTTCCTCTCTGAAGTGATGACAGCTGAGCCCTTTTGGCTGGCTCACAAATTTATCCACCCAGTCAGAGATAGAGGTTGGAATGTGGAGAACCGATATTGGATGGGTCCACCATGTGCAGGTCCTGCTGAGTCTGTTTATGGCATAGAGACTGGAAGTCCAAAAGCGGGTCCAAGACAGACAGGAAAAGAGAGAGAAGTAGGAGGATAAGTAAGCAGGGACATTCAGCACATTAACTCCCTCAAGTAGAGAATGTCAGCCCAAAGATGTTCAAGTCCCATCAACCACAACCATTCCTGAAGTCACCCCATAGGTAAAAGCATCTCACTAGTACTTGCTCTTTAGGGAATACTGTGAGAGAATCTTCCTCTATTTGACCTTGCTGAAAATATAGGGTAAAATGAAAAGTAAATGTGACCTTTGGTCAGAAACACAATGTTCTACACAGTATGCTATGTTCTTGGAGTCCTTCTTCTCAATAGACACTTATTTAACCTGCCTCCAAGAAAATATGCCCCATTCACACAATTTCCCCACATATACTCCTATATTTGAAACTCTAGGCAGAGCATACACATTTTATTACAAATGTTCCACTTTTGTAGATTTCTTGGGGTTTATTCAAGGTTGAGAGCTGATTATCAAGAACTATTTCTTCTTCATTTTGGAACAGAAGAAGAATATTTCCCTGCCCTCATGAGGCCCCACCACTAAGTGGTGCTCAAGATAATTTTAAAAAAAGAAAAGGCATGCATTGTTTCTAAGCACTGGGATAGGTATGTCAGTGGGTGTCAATACCTTCACCAACACTGAAAAGGGCACCCATACAAACGGCCAGAACCAGGATAGTAAGTTCCTAAGACACACAGACATTGAGCATTATGCTCTGAGTTCCTTCCTGTCCTGGTCTTTAGATTCTGTCCTAAGGATAGGCGAGTAAGAAAACTCAGCATATTCAGGAAACAACCACAACAAGGTGTTGGTGCTGCGTCACACATACAGTATTACTGTTTCAGCTGTGTGAAGAGTGGTGTTGAACTCCTGACAAAATTCATCTGAAGATTTGTTACAGCGATGGAGTACACACTAGAGTGGCAGCAGAAGTACAATAATTAAATTCTTTCAAGCTTATAACAGATAGAGGAGTTTCATTGGCAAGCATAACAGAGTTAAGCAAGTCTCATGCAACTTCTCTGGAACAGGAACTCCTTTTTCTAGACTGTGGTAAAAGTTCCTAACTTCTAGCACTTTGAAAACATCTCTCCTCTTTTCCTACTTATTTTCTATGTCTCTGTTTTTTATTCTTAATACACTATATGCTGATCATATTCTTTCTCTTCTTCCAGCTTCTCCCAAATCTTCCTCATCTCTCTACCCACCAACTATGTTCATTTATTTGTTCATTCTCTCTCTCTCTCTCTCTCTCTCTCTCTCTCTCTCTCTCTCTCTCTCACACACACACACACACACACACACACACTCACTCACACACAAAATAAAAATCAAGGTCACAACAAGCAAGTAAACGAGACAAAGAAAAACCAAAACCAACCAAACAAACAAAAATCCAGAAAACAAAAACCATGAGTCCACGCTGTGTTGATCAACTACTACTCCTGGGCATGTGGCCTTTCTTGGAGTATGGTTCATTTATCTAGTGACACTCCACTGCAGAAAACTGATCTTCCCTTTCCCAGCAGGTATCAGTTGCAAACAGCTTCTGGTTAGGGGTGGAAACTTTGTGTCCACTTCTTAGTGCTAAGCTCTTGTTTGGTTTGAATCT
The DNA here is from genome assembly GCA_004026605.1 of Ondatra zibethicus. NCBI lineage: Eukaryota > Metazoa > Chordata > Mammalia > Rodentia > Cricetidae > Ondatra > Ondatra zibethicus. The sequence goes on along the minus strand of PVIU01027173.1, from coordinate 17,907 downwards.
GTGAGGTCTTGTGCATGCCTGCCAGTCTCTGTGAGTTTAAGTGTGTGTTGATCCTGTTGTGTTTTGAACATGCCATTTTCTTGGAGTCACATACCTTACGGTCTAGGTACCTGCTCTTCTACATATATCCTTGAGCCTTGAGGGGAGGCCTTAATAATGACATCCTATTTAACTATGTCTGTGCTCCAATTACTCTCTGTACACTGTTCAGTTGTGGGTATCTGTGTAGCACAGATTCTAATTGGTCTTAATAATAGAAACTTGGAGTCAGCTATCAGGGGATGAAAGCTGAAGGACCAGAAAAGCAGAGTGGCCAGTCACTAGAGTTCTTACCTCTACCAATGCTCATACCAAAGGGGCAACCCTGTCCACAAACTGCCTCCTCAGACTGTGTCCTCAGACTGACTGTGTCCTCAGACTGACAGCTGCCTCAGACTTCGCTGAGCTCCTGTCTCCTCCTGCCCAGTCATATCAATCCTGTCTCCACTTCCCTAGTCCTGGGATTAAGGGCGTGTGATGCCAAGTGCTAGGATCTCCTTTTTGTTTGAGCTGTTTCTCTTTTAGACTGTATCAATTTTGTGCAGCCCAGGGTGGCCTTGAACTAACAGAGATCTGTCTTCCTCTGTTTTCTGAGTCCAGGGATTAAACCTGTGTGCCACCACTGCCTGACCTCTAGTGGTTTTGCTCTGCACTTTGATCTTCAGGCAAGCTTTATTTGTTAAAACACAGACAAAATATCACTACACTTCCCCTTTTATATCTAAAACAAAAAAGAAAGCTATAACTAATACAAGAAAAACAATAAACAATAACTATATACTGCATATACAGGCAACAAGTACATCAACAATGTCTCATCTGAATTAACAAATTCAGAGAAAATACTCCATTAACTATTCTTTCTTGGTAAGTCCAAAGTCCTGTACTTAGTTTACTTTCTATCACAATTTGCCTTACCATCCAAGACTATCTTTTCATGTCTCTCAACCTTATACATCTTACACCTCTTTAATGAGTTTATTTTCTGAGTCTGCTAAATAAGGAAAACTATAACTATTTAGTCTCCAACTCCCTTGGAGACGCAAGAGGGAAATAATGTTAACTGAGTAAGCAGGAACTGCAAGCAAACGATTTCCAAAAAAGTGCAAGAAAGGACAGAGACAGCTGGCTGGCTGCCTGGACAGTCATCCAAGGTTCCTCTGCAATGTTGGTACATTCATCTTCAGCCTGAAGGTCTAGAATATTCAACAGACTTTTCTGTGAAGCAAGGTTTTTGGAGGACTGCAATGCCTTGTCTTGACAAGTATGGAAGTCACTCTCCTTAGGGCCCTGGTTCTCCAGTTAGGACAGCATACTGTCAGCAGTCAAGGAAAGAGCATTTTATTGCCCAATTGCTTACTTTTGCCACAAAGAAGGTAAATTCCATGTCAAATTTCTTTAATGCCCATCATCTTCTCCAAAGTAAATTGGTGCTGCCAAGGAACACATCTCATTAGCTCTGTGCTCTGTTCTTCTGGGAAGCTTTATTTGTTAAAACACAAACAAAATACCACTACATCTCTGAGTTAATTACCATGTATTACAAGAAGAAACATCTCTAATGAAGACTGATCAATGTATTGACCTAGGGGTATATTACTATACCATTAGGAGTCAATTTATTGTTATGTTCCTTTAGCAGAATAATAGTAGTAGGTTTTCTCTTAGGGCCTGTGGCCTATCTAATTTCAGGATGTTGGCCACTATCAGTGTCAAGTATGGGTTCCATTTCCTGGAGTGTGTCTTAAATCAAATAAGAAAGTGGATGGTTTCTCCCATAGCATTTGTGCCACTATCCCACCATTATACCCTGCAGGAAGATCACTGGTGTAGGTTATGGGTTTGTAGCTGGGCAATATTGGTGATTAACTTTCTCTTCTAGTTGTGCACAGAGTATCTTCTTGCATTATGAATGCTAGTCAGTAAGGATGAAGCTTCTAGTTGGATATCAGCTCAATTTCTTCATGTTCAATGACATAAGTAAGTGGTTGTGGAAGTAATAATTAGCTTGGGCAATAGCTTGTGATGTTTTGTGGGGGTGCCTATGGGATCCTGTTGTTCAATGACTCTAAAAGATATAACCACTTTCTAACATTGGGGTTTTCACTTTATTGCACAATATGTTTAGTTAGGGGTATATTCTCCCTAATTATATGGTGGTCCCATTTAAATTCATTTCATGTATGTATTTTTTTAAGGAGGCTTCTGTAGTGTAGGCTTCTATATGGCTGTTCAAAAGGTCTCTTTAGTATTAATTATTCCCCTTTTCCATATTCTCTCCTTTATCCTGACATCTCATTCTCCTTGCCATTTAGTCTTTGTTTTCTAGTTTCTCCTTTATCTCTTTATAACACTATATTCTATTTTCCTTTCCTTGGAAGACCTTCTTCTCCCCACCTGGTCTCTAACTAGTTACCTAACCTCTGTGGTTGTTTGGATTTAACACAAATATCTAAAGATTGAAAGCCAAAAGAAAGTAAAGCTAAAAAAAAAAAAAAAGAATATATGCAGCATATGTCTTTTTGGGTTCTGATTACCTCATGGATGATATTTTCTATCTTCATCTATTTACCTGAAAATTTCATAATTTCTTTTTGCTTAACAGCTGAAAAATATTATGCTGTTTTATTGTACTATGTTTTCATTATCCTTTCATTAGTTGATGAATATATAGGTTGTCTTAATTTTCTGGCTATTATGAATAGACCAGTAATAAATTTGGATAAGTAAGTAAGTATCTCTGAAGTATGAGGTAGTATATGCCCAAGAGTAGTAAAGCTGGATCTTGTGGTAGATCAAATTTTATCTTTTTTGAAGAACTTTCACACTGATGTTCATAGTAACTGTACCAGTTTCAACTCTTACCAGAAATGAATGTGTTCCCTTTTCCCCACACTCTTGTCAGCACATGCCTTCAACAGTTTATTGATGTGGTCCATTCTGACTGGGGTATGAAGAAACCTCAAAGTAATTAATTTGCATTTTTCTGCTGGCTAAGAATGTTGAATATTTATTTGTTTCTCAGCTATTTGTCTTTCATCTTTTGAGAACTTTCTTTTTAACTTTATAGCTCATTTTTAATTAGAATATTTCTCTTCCTTCCTTCTTTCCTTCCTTCTTTCCTTTCTTTCTAGGATGGGGTTTCTCTGTGTAGCCTTGGCTGTCCTGGAACTCACTGTGTAGATCAAGCAGGCCTCAAACTCATAGAGATCCACTTGCCTCTGTCTCCTGAGTACTGAGATTAAAGGCATGTGCCACCATTGCCTGGCTATGTTTATTTTCTTAATGTTCAAGTTTTTTTTAATATTGTAGATATTAATCTTCTATCAGATGCATAGTTGGTAAACATTTTTCAACACTAGTATATGCTGACATTTTGCACACTCAATGGTATCCTTTGCTGCACAGAAGTTTTTTGCTGTTATTGTCGCTGTTGATTTAGTTTCATGTGGTCCCATTTATTAGCTGTTGGTCTAAGTTCCTATGTTATCATTCTTCTGCTCAGAAAGTTCTTTCTTGTGCCAGTGAGTTCAATCCTTTTCCTTACTTTATCTTCTATCAGATTTAGGGAATCTTGTCTTTTATTTAGGTATTTTATCCACCAGGAGATGAGTTTTGTGTAAGAAGATAGACATGAATCTATTTTAATTCTTCTACATGCAGCCATCCACGTAGACCAGCGTCATGTGTTGAAGATGCTCTCTTTTTTCCAGTGTATATTTTTGGCTTCCTTGTCAAAAATCAGTTATCCATTATATATGTAATTATGTTTCTGTGCTTGATTTGATTCCATTGTTCAATGTGTCTGTTTGCATGCTGATACTCTGTAATGCAATTTGAAATCTGTGATGGTAATAGCTCTAGGAGTTCTTTTATTTTTCTGGATTTTTTTTTTAGCTATTCTGAGCTTTCTTTCTTTTTTTTGCTGGGGGCTTCAATATGAAGTTGAAGACTGATTTTTTATTTTCTGCGCAAAATTTTGTTGGTTGTTTTATTGTTTTATTTTTAGAAACTGTTTCCCTGATGTCTTTCTCAGTATGTCAGTTATTTGTATATAGAAACTCTACTGATATATGTGTTAATTTTGTGTCCCACCACTTTTCTGAAAGTGTTGATCAGCTATAGGGATTTTCTGATACGCACGCACACACACACACACACACACACACACACACACACCATATATTCAGCAAAAAAGTGTCCTTTGACACCTTCCCTTCCTATTTGTATGCCCTTGATTTCCTTCAGTTGTTTTAGTGCTCTAGATAAGACTTCAGGTACTAGATTTAATAGGTATGGAGACAGTGGACTTGTCTTCTTCCTGATTTAGTGGAAATGCTTTGAATTTCTCTCCGTGTAAGATGATATTGGCTGGAAAATTGCTGTAAATTACCTTTACTATGCAGTATATGTCCCTTGTATGCCTAATCTCCCAAGACTTCTATCATGAAGGGATTTTGGATTGTATCAAAGGGTTTATTTTGCATCTAGAGAGATTATTATGTGTTTTTTTGTCATTCAGTCTGTTTAAATGATGTATTACACATTTATTGATTTACATATGTTGATTTACATTCATGCATCTCTGAATGAATCCAACTTGATTATGGTTTATAATCTTTTTTTATGTTTTCTATAATTTAGTTTGCAAGTATTTTATAGATCATTTTTGTATCTATGCTGTGGTGGTTTGAATAAAAATGTTCCCCATAGACTCAAATATCTGAATGATTTATCCCTAATTGATGGAACTGTTTTGGGTAATTTCTTGTTCTATTGTTGTAAAGAGATTAGATAATGATGGCAACTCTTACAAACAACAGCATTTAGTTGGGAGCTTGCTTATAGTTTCAGAGGTTTGTCCATTATTATCATTGTGGGGAGCATGATCGCATGTAGGCAGACATGGTGCTGGAGAAGTAGTTGAGAGTTCTACATTCTGATCTGTAGGTGCAGAGAGGGAGAGAGAGAGAGGAGAGAGAGAACTAGAACTGAGCCTACCATGAGTTTTGGAAACATCAAAGCCCACTCCCTCTTCTTCTAACAAGGCCACACCTACTACAAGGCCACACCTTCTAATCCTTTTAATCTTTTCAAACAGTTGCACTCCCTTATGACTAAACATTCAAATAGATGAGTCATTTTTATTCAAAATACCATAGGAAATCTTTTAAGATTTAGCTTTGTTTGAGGAGGTGTGTCATTGGGGCTGAGCTTTGAGGTTTCAAATGTTAGTGTCAGGAACAGTTTCTCTCTCTCTCTCTCTCTCTCTCTCTCTCTCTCTCTCTCAGTGTGTGTGTGTGTGTGTGTGTGTGTGTGTGTGTGTGTCTATATGTCCCAACTCATAGATAAAACATAACCTCTCATCTACTGCTCTAATACCATGCCTTCCTGTCTACTGACATACTCCCCACCATGATAATGGTCAAGAACTCACCCTTTGAAATAGTTATCAAGCCACCAATTGAATGCTTTCTTTTATGGGTTGCCATGGTCATAGTGTCTCTTCATAGCAATAGAAAAGTAACTAAGACATACATTCATAAAAATATTATTCTATAATTTTCATTTTTTTGTTGGAACTTTGCATTTTAAGTATCAGAGATTAGAATGGCTCCATAAAAAGAACTAGGAAGTATTCATTCAGTTCTTATTTTGTGGAATTATTTGAAAACCACTGCCATTAGGTCTTTGAATGTCTAGTATCGATTCTATACTGACTGCATCTGGTCAGGAAGAAAGCACCACAGGTCAGGTCTCCTAATATTGTCCTGTGTAGAGCCTGTGGCTGATCCTTGCTCCAGGGGTAGAGAGATGGACTCGATTACTGAGGATATCTGGGTGTCAGAAAACCAGGGCTGCTCCCATCCTGGCCCAGGCTCTTGTTTTACTTTTTTTGGGGGCGTGGAAGTAGAATTTATATTTTCTTTTTCCCCTATCTATTTTCACTAGTTATAGTTTAAAGTCTATTTTGTCAGATATTCCAAAAGCTTCACCTGCTTGTTTCCTAGTTCCATGTGCTTAAATATCCTTTTTCCATCCTTTATACCTTAAGGTGATGTCTGTCCTTGATGGTAAGGTGTGTTTCTTGCATGCAATAGAAAGATGGATACTGTCATCTAATCCACATCTTAATCTGTGTCTTTTAATTGGGTACTTGAGACCACTCATACTGAGAGTTATTAATGAACATTTTTTTATTAACTCTTATTATTTTGTTGTTATGGTATGTACTTTGCCCCTCTCTTTTAATGTTCTGGGATTATTTATTACATGTGTCATCTTGGATGCAGCCAGCTTTAAGACTAAAGATTTTCTTCTTTCCTTCTTTAGAGCTGTGTTGGTAGATTGCTTAAATATGCTTTCACCAGGGAATGATTTTCTTTGTCAGTCCTAATTTATAGTGTTTCTGGGGTTAGTAGTCTGGACTGTGATCTTCTGTCTCTCAGAGTGTGCATAACATACATCTGGCTCTTCTGATGCTCAGGGTATCCACTAAAAAAAATTAGATATTATTCTAATGACCCTTCCTTTATATGTTACATGGTCTTTTCCCCTTGCAATGTTCAATACCCATTGTTCTGTACATTTAGTGCTTTGAGTAATATGTATGATAGGGAATTTACTTTCTATTCTTGTCTATTAGGTGTTGTCTATGCTTCTTATACTTCGATCACTTTCTTTAGGTTGGAAAATTTTCTTCTATTATTCTGTTTAAAGTATTATTTATGGCTTTTACTCAGGTTTCTTCTCCTTTCTCCATATCTATTATTTATAATTTCATTCTTTTCATAGTGTCATAGATTTTTTAGTGTCCTGAATGTCTTATACTTGGATTTTTAAAAGAATTAAAATTTTCACCAGGTGGTGGTGATGCGCATCTTTAATCCCAGTACTCAGGAGGCAGAGACATTCTGATCTCTGTGAGTTTGAAGCCTCCTGGTCTACAGAGAGAGTTCTAGGACACCCAGATCTACACAGAAAAGTCCTGTTTAGAAAAAAAAAACAAGTCAAAATATCAACATTTCCTTTGACTGAACTGTTCATTTCTTCTACCCTTTTTTCAATTCTTAAAATGTTCTCTTGCAAGTTCTTTACTCTGTGGGTTAGGATTACCCCGCTGAGTTTTTCCTCCAGCTTTATTTCACTTTGTGTTTTCTTCAGTGATTTTTTTCTTTCTATTCCCATTTCTGGAATAGTTTTAATTTTTTATTCAGCTATTTGTTTTCCATGATCTTCATTAGGTCTTCTTTGTGTCCTCTTTAAGGACATAAAGGACCTATGCATAATTGCTATTTTGAAGTCCCTGTCTTGTATTTCAGTTAAATTTCTTTCTCCAGTACATATTACAAATAGGGTTTCTAGCTTCTGGAGGATGCATATTGTATTGATTGTTCATATTTTTTTTCTGGGATTCAGGCATCTGGGGTTATGACATTTGAAGTGATTTTGGTGTCTTGTTTTTGTTGTGTGGAAGTTCTTTCCTTTGGTTGCTGTTACCCAATCTAGATCTTAGCACATTGTGGTGATGTCCTTGATTCTTACCCTAGTGTGGTGGTTGTGGGGTTCTTGTTAGAGAGTCATTCTGAGTTTCCATGGGGAGTTCACAAAGGAATTAGTTGATTTGGAAAGCATGGCTGAAGAGTGCAGCAGGAATAACTAAGGCTAATTTGGACCTGGGTTTGTACCAAGTCCCAAAGGGACCGAAGTAGACTGGGAGGAGGGGGTGAGGTAGGTAGTAAGTGGCAAACTTAAAAGTACAGAGAGACCTGAATGGAGGACAGAAAAGAGAAAAAGTGTAATAGGAAGGAGAAAAACTGTGTCTTTAATCTGTTTGAGTTTAATGATTTTTCAGACATATATGGTGGTTTTGTGTCTCTGATATAAACAAATTTTGTGTGTCAGCAGGCAGTCGCAAAGGAACGAAGATGGGTTAGAAGAAATGGCTGAAAAGGGCAGTAGAAAAGACTTAAGTGGGCCCTGAATCATGGTTCTGCACAAAAACTACAGTCCCAAGCATATACCTCTATTTAATACCATTAATTTGACCAATTGTTTCTTTTAAACTAGAGTGCATTTTTTTGTGCTTATTTTTCTAGTTGGGCCTTAGTAACTTCAGTAAAATATTAGAAAATTTCCTTCATCACCTAGAACACATTCTCCTGTAGTTTCTACCCATTACTTTACATAAAATAAAACTGATTGAAAAAATATTTTACCCCAGAGTATTTTATTAGAGATTCCTGCCACCATATTAACAGACAAACAATCTGGATGTTGACATAGAAATGCTAATTCCAGTATACAAAGATACAGCTCAATAACAGTAATATGGCCCCCATATCTTTTGTTACTTTGATGAAATTAACTCATGGTAAATTCTTCCCAGAATTATGTTCATTAATATTAGACAAACTACAAAATATACTGTAAATACATAACACACAGTATGCTTCAAGCTCAGAAATATATGATCCTTTACCTACATCATTCTCATTATAGAGCTCATATTAGCACTTAAAAACAACTATGTGTATATTTACTTGCTCTCTCTCTCTCTGTATGTACACAAACCCACAGATGTACACAAAGTACTTTCATGAAATAATAAAGTACTTAAGATTCTACATATCTTGATATCACAGTATCTGAGAAAGAAAGGAACAAAAGTATTACACAAATTCCTTACCTGGGGCAAAATTAGCACAAGTAAGTATGTATGAAAGGCATGTGGGTTATATCTATACAAACACATAAATACATATCTTTTATAAATAAACATATACCAGTGATACAGAATATTCAAATTCTCATATACTTGCTTTGAACTTTCAATCTCATTATTCTATATACTGACTATTTTTTTAAGAATGTCTTCTTCATTCATCTAAACAACTGATTAAATCTTTCTACAATAAATGGATATTTCTTAAAGGCTTTGATTCTGTACCAAATGAATGGTATTATAGGAGTCCAGTGTTAGGCTTTATCATTATTGTTTTAATTTAGAAGTTCCTACTCTGTCTTTCCTTAAAAGTATTTCTACTCCACAATGAACTGTTCCTCAAGAGAAGGGTGATGCAAATTGTAAATGCTAAAACTGTCTGCATCTTGCTCTTTATTAATCTGCATGCATTACATTTTATATCTGTCTTGTTTTCTTTTTATATTTTATAATATAAACATGCCATCTCCATAATTTAAAAATATTACTTAACTTAAACATTTTTTTAAAAGAAGAAGGCCAGATTAGTTATCTTGGTCAGCACTTCAAAGACAATATGAAGCACAATTAAACAGGTGAGTAATTTTTTTATCAACTGCACTGGAGTTTTCCCATTCTAGAGAGTATGATTTCAAAGTCATATAAAAGAAAAGGAGAAAAATTAAAAATTCAATCAAAATGCTGATCAGTAGCAAACTTTCAAAAATGTCTTAATGTCTAAGTCATAGAAAATATATTTCTATATCTGTATAAATCATGGATACAATAGCAAGTATATATTATAATGCATTCGACTCAAAGTCCTAAGGCTGACTTTCAAAGTTTACTTTCGAAATAATCATCTAATAAAACACTCAGAGCTGCACTAAGTAAGCATGACTCTAGTGTAGTATGTAGAGATTGTGTGTCTAATCTCTTCACAACCAAAGCAATGTGATATTTTCAACATAGGTAAAAATTACGTTGTAATCTCTATACTTCTTTGATTCTTACTCCTTATACAGTGTTGGTAAGTGACCAGCAATGGAAAGCACCAGATGTTTTCTATCTTGGGTCAACTGATATGAAAGAATTTATCATTTCTTTTGTCTGCTATTCTCTTCCATTGTCTACATTATCCAAACAGAATTGATGTATCATCTGATGGTTCACATCATTGTTTCAATGGAAGCCTCAATTACAAGAGTTTAGAACGTAAAGAAATCATAAAGGATTTCTCTCTCTTTCTTTCTCTCTCTTTCTCGCTCTCTTTCTGTCTCTTATACACACACACACACACACACACACACACACACACACACACACACACACACACCCCTTGAAATTTCATCCAGAGAATCACAATGAAAGCATGAGGGATCCCAAAAATTCACCTTAAAATTTCTCCACTTTTATTATTAACTAAACATGATTTTATGAACCCAGAAAGCGAGTACGCAGCTCTTTACATTGAGTGCCATATATCACCATCACTTCTATAAAAGAAACCATAACCTCTGTCCTAGCCGTCTCACCAGAACTCTTCTTTGCTACTTTCTATTTACCAAACTCCTGCCTGCTTTCACATAGATTAGTAAACAATAAACAATAAACTAGTGGATATTTTACAATTTTACCATTGCAAGTAGCATCAATTTCTTTTAAAAACACTCTGCTTTCCCAGCTCAAACATATGGGCAAAATGCAAATGAAATTAGAAGATTATCTTGTTCAAAACTTTGAAAACTGGACCCCACAATGTCAACTCAGTGTTCTCCTTGCTCACATCTTCTAGTTCAATCATCTGCTTTGAGTGCTTACTATAGTTTTTTACTATCTTTTTACAAAGTCATATGCAGGTAATAAATTATGGGATTAGTTAGCCAAAAAATATCTTTAAAAAAATCAGGTGCCAAACCACTAAAAAATTCCATGTGCATTAGTTTTACAATATGTATACTTAAATAACTCCAGAAAGCTTTTTTTTTTGCTAAAAATTTACCAAAATAGTTAGAACACATAAAAATATTTTTTTAAAAAAACTGAAAAAACCCCAGCATCAACTTATTTGTATAGGCATCAGTAAGAGGATATTATTTTCATCAAAGGTTATATTAAAAAGATTGTAATTTTACTAAAATTCTGATTCTGAACATTATAGCTCACAATAAAGAAACAGGAATACCTAACTCCAGTGTACTATATATTATGGTATGATAAGGAGAGTTTTCTTTTTTTTGTTACTTCAAGGCTGCCTTTCTGAAGGATAACTAAAAGAGTAATATTTGATTTAAATTTATTTAAGTTTAATTTCAAGGTTTGAGCATTTAGTTAAGAGAAAAGGCTAACCAAAACCTACTGAAAATGATACCACTAGTATTGAAGATAGCCCTTAGTTTCATCAGACAAGAACCTATGAACAACCGAGCATACAGAGGAAGACATTGACCTTCTCAGCCACCCACTCTTTCAGGGGACAGTAATACTCATAGTGAAACTGCTCAAACTCTGGTGTCTGACGGATTTCGCATAAGAAGGAGAGATCAATACCTGACTCCAAAAGGAGGAGGAGCAGGGGAAATACAAACAGCAGCAGTCCCAGGCCCACCACAAGGAGCCTGGAGAAACTCTTGACCAGGGGATTGACCCAGATATGGCCGGTCAGGATGGAATAGCTCCATGACAAAGCTTGACGAGCTTCCTTCAGCTCCTCCTCTTCAGCCATCAAAAAGGCGTTTTCATCTGCTTCCAGTTCCTCAAAGGAATCTGTGTCTTCTCTTTCTAACTCGAGCCTAGATGGACAGTCAAAGAGCATGTTGATTTCATCATCATCCACTGGGGTAGGGAGCAGGCTGGCACTGGGATTGTATGCTAGTTCAGAGATGGTCAAGGGGTCTTCCACTTTATCTTCCTCTTCACTCAGAGGATCTGCACACCGAGCTCCCTTCACTGGTGAGCTGACAGTCAGTGGCTCAGAAACATCTTCTTTTGGCAATGGAGCACCTAGTAAAAAACATTATTTTATAAAGTTTAAATTTCAGATTTGCTAGGTTACAAAATCTGTAGGTAGAAACATGGAGAGTTCAAGGAATATGTTAAACTACTCAGTCTAATTGATATTAAACAAAATCACATTAGTAAATTCTCAGCTCAACATTATAACCTAAAATAAACTACACTAATCAACATTTTGAAGTACAAACAACAGTTAAGTATATTATTTGGTCTGAAAACCTTAAACTAGAGTCTTTAAGAACAATAAGAAAATGATGTAGGAGTATGTGAAAATTACAAATGACGTTTTCCAGAGTTTGATACTATAATATAATACAGTATTATATGAATTTACCTTATGGGGATAGTTGAGTGATTATTTTGAAGTACTGATTTCTATTCTTTATTCCAAGCACACTTTTGGTATTTCTATTGTTATTATACAAGGTGAATATGTAATTCGCAAGTCCAAAATATGAAAAGCCCTGATATCCAGAAAATTTAAAGCAAATCAAAGTTAAAGATTTCAGTTTATTTTTACAGATTTCAGACATAGAGATTAGCAACACTCAAGCATTAAAGTGTTCTCAAATGTCCCAAAATCAGAAGGAAAAAACCTATGAAATCTGATTAATTTTAGGTTCTTAAATATTTGGTGTATATAATCATCAATCTGTAATTGCAATCATGTGGTATCTACAAACTTACACTTTGTTTTTTATTTGGAAGAACAACTTTCCACATCAGTTTTTTAGTTAAAATAATAAATATACAGAGCAAAGAAATAGTATTGAAAGCTGCAAGGGAAGATTGTTATATATAACAATCTTATATATAACATCAGAATACCTTTACGTTCTCAATGGAAACTAACATCCAGAAGGTTGTGGAGAACTCTCAGTATTGAATTATCCCATGGGCATATTTGTGGGGGGGACTGTCTTAATTAAGTTAACTTATCTAGGAAGACCTAGCCCACTGTGGGTGGTATCATTCCCCAGGCAAGGGATCTTGGACTGTATGAGTGGACAGACATGAAGTTGAGCAAAAGTAAGCAAGTAGGGCATATGTATACATTTCATTTACTTCTCTTGACTGTGGATATGATGTGATTTTCTGGTTCAGACTTCTGACACTGTGACTTCCCCACAATGATAGACTATAACCTGGAACTGTAAGATGAGATAAACTCTGTCTCCCCTAAATTTTCCTTTTCAGGATGATGTATCATAGTAGAAATGACAATAGAAAAATCTACACTGAGAAAAAATTTAACCAGTTAACAAATATGCCCAAGATTTATGTGTCTTTCACCTATATTTATTTTATTTTGTTGGCATATTTCTTTATTTTTCTTTTTCCTTTTTGGTTTTTCAAGACAGGGTTTCTCTGTAGCTTTGGAGTCTGTCCTGGAACTTATAGACCAGGCTGGTCTCGAACTCACAGAGATCCACCTGCCTCTGCCTCCTGAGTGCTGGGATTAAAGGTGTGTGCCACCACCGCCAAGTTGGCATATTTCTAAAATAATGATTGCAGAAGAAAAATTTTCCCTCAAAACATGGATGAATGAATTTTTCTACTTTATCTGGTAAATTACTGACAAATGATAATTTTGTAATTAAAATATTATTTTTTCTTTGCTGATGACACAAGGGATTGCATTTAAAACCACCATTTGAAATTCTGCAATGTTACACTTCATTACAAGAATAAAAACGGTCAGTATTTCAAGAAAGAAATGCAGTAAATCCTATGGATTATTTATGGATGTGGTATGCCTTAATCCTGAAATCATAGGTTTTCTTTCTTGCTTTTATTTAAGAAAGAAACTTGTCATTGTTTTGGCTTTTTCATTATAAATTTATCTAGCCAATTTCTATCTCTTGTTCTCATACGTGCCAGAAGGGAGGCCTGCTTTCTCATCATCTCTCATCCCCTCAATGGGAATCTGTGCCAGTAAACTCTGTGAAGATGTGAACAAAACTGAGATGTGCCTGAACAACTGATGGGCAGGTCAGCTGAACCAACTCAGTCACCTTTCTCTGTGCCTTCATGTAGCCTGGTGAGGATAATATATGGCACCACATTTCCCGGAATTCACTCTACTCCTGCTATACAGGCACACTGCCTTCTTTTTCTTAAGCTCTATGTATAATAAACTTCTTTAGAAACTTAGTCCCCCATTGGTCTGTTAATTTCATTTTGTGTAAATTTATAAGCCAAGTATCTAGAGACACTGGCCTGAGGTGGCTTTGGTAGTCACTGATTTTCTGGGACCCAAACCTTCCCTTCCATAAGCTATAGCCAACCAGAAGTTAAAAAGCCCCAGTCACTCTCAAAGACACCCAATTTCCCCCACATCATTGATGTGTTATGCCAGGAACTTTAGTTTCTGTATTCAGAGGGTGAGTGCAGAAGGCAATGCCCTATTTGCTCTCTGCTTTAAGTTCACCATTACCCTAAACAGACACACATGTACACATGCACGCACATACAGACCCTTTCCTGCACTCCAAACTCGTTTTCACACTACATACAGTTCTGTTTCTCTTTACATTTTCCTTTTACTTAAACCTCATTCTTCTTTTTCCCTTTCCACCTTTTGTGAGTCTAGGATGAACACCCTTCCTGCACCACTAACACTGAATTTGTTCCTAAAAAGAGAAGCATCAAATAACAGCTGACAAAGGGAGTTAGCACTTTGAGATGGCTGGACTATGTGACTCCATGGCAACCCAGCATTGCATCTGGAGCCATTGCATATATCCCCCTGGAGCCAAACAATAAATTGCTGTGTGTTGGACAACCCACCACCAGAAATGGGAAGGAGGATGCTGAAGCTGTATGGAAACTACCTTACTATTGTGGACAGCTGCAATGCACTAGGTGCTAGCCTGGCACTCTGGTTCCACAGGGTCCTAGTGCCTGCTCTTTGTTGAACATCTGCAGACTGGTTTTATTTGGCTGGGACACTGTTATTTCCACTCTCAGAATTGCTCCACAGTTTTGTTTACTTTTCTTTTGTCACAAGGTGCTCTCTTTCCTCTTTGCTTTTGTTTTCACTTTCCAGTGGCTGTGAGGTGGACAGGGTCAGGGAAAAGAGCATCTGGATACCATCTCTTTCTTAGTTCATTCAGACATTTTTCCCCCTATGTTCTGTATTTTCTAGATTATGGGCACTTAAATTCAAGTTAGCTGTGGTAAATTAAAGTTTGTCTCTTTTAAATTAAGGGACTCTCCTTAAGTGAGGAAATCATTCTTAGCACTATAATGTTTGCCTCTTACCTAGCCTGAGGAAAATAAAATGGACTAGCTGATTAAAATATTGAAAACAAAGAGGTCCAGAGAAAATGTCTGAAGAGAATATTAGAGGTGCAACAGAGAAGATTCCCTACACCTTATATAATCATTAGAGATTCGCTTCTTTCCTAGCCATTCAATGTTTACAAAAGATATTTAATTGATGGTGGTTCCAGTATGAGAGTCAGTCAGAGTAATGGTGGTTAGAATGCTGGTTAGATGCTGGTTAGAATGATGTGGTTGAGTCTGATGCGCCACTTTTTCTCACAATGGTACTTGAAAGAAGAGGTCTTATCAGTGACAGCAGCTGGTGTGCTGGGCCTCTCCTCATGCTTGCTTAAGAGGCAAGGAAAAAAAAATAATGGAAACTCGCCAGATGATGCTCCAGAAAAGAAGGCAGCTACAGAAATAAGAACTGCGTCCAATATATCTTCTCTTGTCTTACAGATAGGTAGCTGTTTATCTTTAACAAAGATTGCTGCAGACTGAATCCTTATGTACTGGTAGCTCTTCAATTCACATATCTCACAAAAGAAATGCCTGCTATTGTTTTGTACTTGAGCCTGGCCTGGATATAAATCAGACAATAGAGAAAAATGGCCTTCAGATGGAAGTATTACTTTTAATATCATTTTATAATTATATTTGTTTTGCAAGGCAAAAAAGTAAATGGTTTGAGGTTCTTTATTTATTCTTTGGTCAATTCAAACATACACCTGGAGTCATATATATAGACCCAGCACTTCAGTGTGTCCTCATACTAGGGGATTCCCAAGCTGTTAATGGCCTCTCATAGGTTCAGTCACTCTTATGACAAGAAGAAGTTCATTTCCCTCCTTACCTTCATCCAAATAAACCAGTGGTTCTCAACCTTCTTAATGCTGTGACCCTTTAATACTTTCTAATGATGTAGTGACTCCCAACCATAAAATTATTTTGTTGTTACTTCATAACTGTAATTTTGCTACTATTATGAATGGTAATGTAAATATCTGATATTCAGGATATCTGATATGTGCCTCCACAGCGGTTGTGACTCACAGGTTGAGAACTGCTGCAATAAATCCTTACCAGATTTAAGTTGGCTATACTCCATGGTATCCTTCTATGCTCTACTAATTTTAAATCCAATTTAAGAATCTATAATAAGGGGCTGGAGAGATGGCTCAGAGGTTAAGAGCATTGCCTGCTCTTCCAAAGGTCCTGAGTTCAATTCCCAGCAACCACATGGTGGCTCAAAACCATCTGTAATGGGATCTGGTGCCCTCTTCTGGCCTGCAGGCATAAACACAGACAGAATATTGTATAGATAATAAATAAATAAATATTAAAAAAGAATCTATAATAAATAAAACTTTCTTATGAATTCATCCTTTCATTGTCCCTCATTTTCACAGGGTGGCTTTGGTGACCAATGATTTTCCAGGACCCTAGTCCTCCTAGCTTTCTTGAAGCTAGCCAACTTCTATCTCTCTAAAGTATACTCCACTTTTTCTCTACCATCTTTTCCCCACTTCCCCATCATCTGCACATCCTTTCTTAGGAATACAAGACTTCCCTTTCTATGCCACCCAGAAATCATACAGCCTGACCACAAACACATACTATGTACTATTCATCAATCACAGAGCATAGAACAGTCCCCTTCTGAGATCCATTATGAGGAACACACATTTGCTTAGACTATCCTATAAGGACCTTAACATCCTCAAAATCTTCTTGAGCCATAGTCTTAAATTTTCTTTAACTCTGACATCATTTAAAAGTGGTTGAGTGTTGCTCATATCTCACTTTATTTTATAGACTATAAAAATGAATATTGGAAAAGTGATGTTCTTATCTATGGCACTAAGCATCTTGGTGAGGAACCAAGACAGACCAGTGCTTTTGTCCCAAGTAGAAAGAGAGCAACATTTTGAATCTCCATTGTATTTCCAATGAAAAATACTGTACTTCATAAAATGAGCTAAATTTGGAATATCAGTCAATGACAGGACTGAGGTATGCTCTTGTCACCACTGACATGTTTACATGGAAGAACATTGCAATTCACAATTAGCTGTGCTGAGACGCAGTTAATACAGAATGTACAGAATGCACAGTGTTAGCTTCTTGTGATGCTAACATAATATCTGGAAAAAATTTCCATGAATTTCATTGGAAGTAAAGCATTTACCCTTACATACAATATAAGAAATAACAAAAAATTTCAGTGATTTGTTTGTAGTGATGTAAACTTCTGGTTAGCACATAAGTGTTCAGACAATACTAGAATTCCAAAGACAAGAACGGCTACAAGGAATAGCATACAAAGGGAATAAAAAAGAATCTTTAAAGATATTATACAATTTTGCCTGCAGATCTTGCTTGGGCCTTTGTTGTGTCCACTGAGCTGCTCTAGACATCTCTTTCTTGGAGGAGTTGCCAAACCAAACAAAAGTAATTCCTTCTAGTGATCAGTTGGTATGACAACGCACTTTAGAGTTTTGCTGAGCTCATCCTATACTACATTTATAAGTAAGAACAGAAGTTATCTTAGCTTTTCAGCAGTCCTACAGTTCAGCAGCAGCAGCAGGCTGTTACTGTTCTTAAATGGGAAAGTTGATGATGAACAAAGAATTAATTAGCAATGCTACCATGATGCCTTTAGGACAGTAAACCATCTTCTGCATTATGCTAAATGTGTTTCTTATTCATTTTTTGAAAGATGTTCCAATTTATGGTGATTAATCAAAGTCTATTTGGGATGATCACAACTACATTAATGCTCACAGGGAAGGAAGCTAATACCACTGATTACATTCAGGAAGTTCACCATCAGGAAGATGATGTTTTTGTACTGTTTTATTTTTATAAGATGATGTATTTTT
>PVIU01027172.1:0-20884 GCA_004026605.1 Ondatra zibethicus | reverse complement strand
ACACACACACACACACACACACACACACACACACACACACACACACACACACACACACACACCACACATTTTCTAAAGCTGAAAACTCTACTAGGTGAATGAACACTGGATTAGGCAATATAAGAAGAGAAGGGATGAAATTGAAAACAGCAATAGGAAATAGCCAAGATGAAATAGAGTGGAGAAACACTGAAAATGTAACAAATGTAACATTTACAGTTCAGGACAACATTGTGTAGTCTAACATGCAAGCAACTGAAATATCAGGTAATGGGAATGGAAATAGGAAACTATTTGAAGAAAAGGTGGCTGAAATTTAACAAATTCAATAAAACCATAAACCTGGAAGATGCTCAACTCCACCAGCTAAACAGCACTGGTGCCTATTAACAGACAAGGCAGACAAAGAGGACTTCCACCACAGAAGAGGATAGAGGCAGGCAAGAAGCAAACCTGTCAATCATAGTACAAGATGAGCTAGGGCAGCTCAGACTCTTAGGTAGGTCCCCAGAGCTTCACAGCACCGAGCACAACATAGACTCCCATTGATTAGGTAACACTGTCCCCTCTAAGCTTACAATTTTCATTTCTCCCCAGATACATCAATCTGTGTCCATACCCAGGAGCATCTAAGCCAGTGGGTCTCAACCTTCCTAATGCTGCAACCCTTTAATACAGTCCCTCACGCTGTGGTGACCCCCCAACCATAAAATTATTTTTGTTGCTACTTCATAACTGTAATTTTGTTACTGTTATACATTGTAATGTAATTATCTGTGTTTTCTGATGATTTGGGGTTATTTCAATGAAAGGATTGTTTGACTCCCAAATTTGGGTTGCAGCCTAAAGGTTGAGAAGTGCTGACCTAAGCTATACTACACCACAACCCTTCTAATTGTTGAGCTCAGGACTGACCTGGAAAGGAAGAGTAGATGGAATGGGAAGGTAAAAATTGGTTGGTCCAGGACCTGTTGGTACATTCTATCTGGCCTTCAGAGCCAAATCATTGGAAATCTGTTGTTTGACACACATTAATCAATTCCTGGCATCCAACTGTGAAAATAAAGTATGTATTAAAAGCAGCAAGGATGAAAGGAACGTATTTTAAGCCTACTATGTATAGGAAACCTGCCTATCATAGTTCATCCTCATAACCATCTTGAAAGCTAAGTATTACTGTCCCTGTTTTGTGATTGAGGAAATTAAGACTTGGAGAGGCTGAGTCACAGCTAAATAATAGCCAAGTAGTGATGTGGGAGGTGATGTATGCTGTGAATATGTTTTATTGTCATTGGTCAATAAAGAATCTGCTTTTATCCAATGGCTTAACAGAGTAAAGCCAGGTGGGAAATCTGAACAGAAATGTAGAGGGAGAGAGAGTAGGCGGAGTAAGAGAGATGCCATGTAGCTGCCACAGGAGACAGATGCCAGTTGGAACCTTATCAGTAGGCCACAACTACATGGTGATACACAGATTAATAGAAATGGGTTAATTTAAGATGTAAGAGCTAGCTAGGAATAAGCTGGAGTCATTGGCCAAGCAGTGTTGCAGTTAATATAGTTTCAGTGTGATTATTTTGGGTCTGGGCAGCCGGAAAACGAACAAGTAGCTTCTGCCTACAAAGAAGAAAGGTGTGCAACACCGATTGCAGCTGCTTCTTCTGGGGCCTGGGACAGATGGTGACCAGGCCTGAGTGACTTCCTACAGGAAGTCAAGCAGCTGCTGGGTGAAAGAGAGAGGAGTGAGACAGCATGCATTAGGAGGAAGAGAACCTGAAACAAAATAAAATACAAAAGGGCAGTGCATAGCATATGAGAATACCCACATATGGTGACTGGAAGTGGGGTGACCCTAGCATGAGTAAAATGGAGCCTACTGTTGACATCATTTAGGCACTGGGATGTGTAGATAAGTAAGAGGAGAGTAGTAAGAAGACAAGAAAATTTCAGGCATCAATCTGTGAGAGAGGAACCTGAATGTCCAGGACACCTTGAAATCTCTAGGATAAGCCAAACAAAACTCCAACAACTGACATTAATGAAATATTTTACATATGTCAACACAAACAGAGCCATTTCATGACCCATCCATTTTCTACTACGACTTGGTTCTTGGGTGCTAGTTATAATTTCACTGACCACATTTTATGGAGGAGAAAACTAAGCCCCTTACAAATTAAGTGCTTTAACTTGCTCACATTTACATGGTTGGTAGAAGGTAATTTGGACTGTCTAGGGTCATTCCTTGATAGCCCAACAGCTAGAGTCTAGTCAATAGTACAGCGGTTGCCATTTCACCGTGAGGAGTGGTATTTTTCTGGGAATAGCTTTTCCATGAAAGCATTAGGAAGACATCAAGCATTGCCAGAGGGAAATATTAGAAATGGCTTTCAGCTATGGAAATTGGAATCGAGACTGTGACCCTTTCTTGGCCCGTGTCTCACATGTTTGAGTTTCAGGACACAGCTGGAAGAACCCAGATGCTATGGAGTAAGGTCCTAGAGCAGGTGTTTGTTACCTTTTATGTTATGGTCAGAGAGTAAAACCCCTAGGTTTTGTAGGTCACTTGATCTCTGTCATGACTACTTTGCCTCTGTGGTATCAGAGCAGCCATAAGAAACATGGATCTGAATGAATGGGTTGTGTTCCAAGTGGGATTTATTAACCAATCAACCTGGTTTTTATTGTCAGGCAGCAGCTGCTCTCTCCCTATCCTAGCGTACCAACTCCTCCATTCTAGGAGAGGATCCATCTGTAGAAGGAGAAAATATGTTTCCAACTAAATGGATACCCTGCAGCCCACCAAATGTGGGCCATGCCAGTAGAGAGCCACGAAGCTTGCATTCTTAGTGTCTAGGATGACTATCATGAGTTATGAAACAAGTAGAGAAGCATCAGACTGTTTAAGACAGCCTGCCCATGGGAGCCTCTTATTAGACGGATTAGAGTAGAAGGAAATGCCAACCAATGTCATTTTTTTCAGTTATTCCTTTTTAGTGCCTGAATGACTATGATTTGACAGATGGGAGAAATGCAGGTAAATTAAGAAGTGTCCCTGTCCTCAAAGAACTCATGGAGAGGTAAGCGAAAAAGAGACAGTCACTTTGGTGCAGTGTGTTGGAATGGAGACACTGGACGGGGTCACTATATGGGTCTCAAGGGGAGAACCTTACACAGACTAGAGCCAAGGGCTTGGAAGCAGCTTCTAGTAGAATAGTCAGCCTCTCTTGAGACTTGCAAGCTTGGAGCATGCAAAGGGAACTGAAGACCATTAATCAATGTGTAAAGTCTAGAGAGAGGAAGACCATGGAGTTAAGGAATGCTAATGAGGAACCAGAGACTTGGGTCTGAGAAGAGAATGTAGGGCACTGTGGGAGGAGGTCCTGGGACAATATTATCATCCGCACATATACCCTGAGGGAGTTGGGCTAGACCCTTACCAACAGCACATACCAAAACCTGTTAAACCATGAAAAATTACAACTGGGTTTCTGTTAGAAGCCTAGAAGAACTTTTTTCCCTGTGTGTTCACAATTAAGAATGGTTGTTAGGAATGGGAAGTGGAGCAGTGCAATCGCCAGCAGAGCACTATGTCCCGAGCTAAGCTAGAGACAGAATCGGGGTGGGTGGTGCTGTAAGAAGGCTTCTAGAGGGTCTGCTGATAGAGTTGAAAGGGGATGGGACATCAGCCATGAGGGGAGTTAAGGACCCCAACTGCCTGGCTCAACACTGGCTAGCAACGGCACCTCAGTGCAAGACTCAGCATAGGAGAGTCACACTTGGAAGACAGGCAAGGGATTCATCCTGGGGCCTGTTGATTCTGACGGTACTTGCATTCTGAGTGGGTGGGTACATGGAGCTAAGCAGAAGGAAATCTGCACTGGGGGGATATGGAACTGGGGTGAAAATGTGATCAAAACCCATGGCAAGGATGAGATCACACAACGTGTTCAGAGGACAAGAAAGCAGAGGACCCAGAAGGGCCCTAGGGAGACATGAGCAGAGCAGGAATGTCAGGGGTCAAAAGCAGGGAGACTGTGAGACAGGAACGAAAGACCCAGACATAGTGTCATAACACTCATTGTCAAGAGTGGCCCATGGATTATTTTTACAATGTTTCCAATAACCCCAAGCTAGATCTGATTATTCTAATTTCACAGGAAAGAGAACTGGGATAATTGGGGTCAAGTCACCATCATTTTCCTCCCATAGCAATATCACGGTTCTCAATAAAATTAATATCTAACACATAGTTAGTATGTATTGTGCTCTAGGCACTTTTGTGAACATTTAAAATATAATCATTCCATCAATACTAAAAGTAATCTAATATTATCCAGTGCCAATAATCCAGTGCCACCGTTCTCATACTTCAAACGAGGAAACCAAGCTAGAAAATAACCTGGTGAAGGTCACATAGACAGAAAATGGCAGAGATGGGATTTGAACATTTAAAGCTTGTCTCCCACATATAGACTGAACCACTACATTACAAAGACAGAGTTTATCTGAAACCTTCCCCCCAGCAAAGGCTAATCCAAAGACTATCGTGTACCAGGTATTGTCTTAGATGTTGTATCACAAAAGTGAGCTAACATGCCACAGTTCCTACATCAGTGGATCTCAGTTCAGTACCTTCCAGAATGAATCCCCACCCTGACTCAGAAAGATGAGCAATAAATGGAGGATGGGATTAAATGGCAAATGATGGAGGAGAGGAGCTGGGCACTAGTCCAGAGAAATGCAGGCTTTTACTGAGGGTCCCTTAGTGCAGAGTTCTTTTCTAGACCAGACATGAGCCATAATGGGTGAACTAGTTCAAGGGCCTAATCACTGAATATTTCAGACTTGCCTTGACCCAAATTTATCTCCCCTTGTGTGTTTCCCCGGGAAAGGTATTTTTGTGATGCTTAATTCGTTGCTCATAAGACGGTTTGTGCTTTTAAAAGTAGCTTAAAGCCCCTTTAGGGCATTTTAGACTTAATAGGTATCCTGGTTAGACTTTTGTCACTCGACACCAACTAAGTTCATTGGGGAACTTAACTAAGGTATTGCACCATCTGATTGAAGGCAAGTCTGTGGAACATTATTTATTTATTTTTAATGACTAATACAGGAGAGCCCAGACCATTGTGGGAACTGCCACCCCTGGGCAGGTGGCCCTGAATAGTATAAGAAATAAGGTTGTATCTTGAATATCACCATAGAAATTTCGTCCAATGGATGGAGATAGACAGAGACCCACAGCCACATCAGAGAAATGGACTGAGCTCCCAAGGTCCAGTTGAAGAGCAGAAGGAGGGGGAAGATGAGCAAGGAAGTCAGGACCGCGAGTGGTTGGTCCACCCACTGAGACAGTGTGCCTGATCTAATGGGAGCTCACCAAATCCAGCTGGACTGGGACTGAATGAGCATATGATCAAACAAGGCTCTCTTAATGTGGCTGCCAATGGGGACAGACTGAGAAGCCATCAATAATAGCACTGGGACATGTCTCTTCTGCATGTATTGGCTTTTTGGGAGCCTAGTTTACTTGGATGCACACCTTCCTAGGCCGGGATGGAGGGGAGAGGGCCTTGGACTTCCCACAAGGCAGGGTACCCTGCCCTCTCTTAAGGATGGAGGGGGAGGGAGGAGGTTAGTAGGGGAGTGGGAGGGTAATGGGAGAAGGGGAGGAAGGGTCAATTTTTGAATGGAAAAACAAAAAATTTAAGGAAAAAAAAAGAAATAAGGTTGACTAATCCATGAAGATCAAGTCAGTGTGTAGTGTTCCTTCATGGTCTCTGCTTCAGGTCCTGCCGCTACGTTTCAGCCTTGCGTTCCTGCCCTACTTCCATTCCCAATGGACTGAAAGCTATGAGGTGAAATAAACCCTTTCCTCCTGAGTTGCTTTCGGTTCGTCACAGCCATAGAAGAGACCTAGGGAAGAGGGTTGTAATGGACAGAGCTGTGGAATTCCTCCAACGATGATGGGAGGATTATTGATAACTCTAGATCAGGAAGCAAAAAGTATTTCTTTTAGGAAAAGGAGCATGAAATATGAGTATTCCCTACAAAAATACAAGATACCTACAGATTCTTAGTAATTGCCCCCTCTACCTCCTGATGCTAAGCATTCTCCCAAGGTCTCAAAGTGGGGCATGATTGCTATGATGGCTCAAAATGTCTGAATTAAGAACAGGAAGAAGCTACAAATAATTCTCTGAAGAGATACAGGTAGCTTAATTTTTAATGGGAAAATTATTGTCTCCTTTGCAAAGGACATCTCATTACCTACCAGAACTGTCAGGTTGACCCCCCATTGCCAATGAAGTCTCCAAAGAACCCAACAGCATTTGGCCCCTATAGACCTTAGGGAGGCCATAACGCATGGTGGGTCAGCAAGTTCTCCCTCTTCAGATAAAGGTTAGCATCATCTGTAGGGAGTCTTTGATGTCCAAAT
The DNA here is from genome assembly GCA_004026605.1 of Ondatra zibethicus. Classification (NCBI taxonomy): domain Eukaryota; kingdom Metazoa; phylum Chordata; class Mammalia; order Rodentia; family Cricetidae; genus Ondatra; species Ondatra zibethicus. Next base: position 14,442 of record PVIU01027172.1, on the reverse strand, counting down.
GTGGCTTTAGAAATGGCTATGGCTATTTTCACTGTAATAAGAAAATACCATTTACCCAGGGGCTTCTAAAAGAGGAAATTTATTGCAGTTCTAGAGGCAAGGAAGCTTAATATCAAAGGATCAATAGACTTGGGGCATGCTAAATTCTTGCTGTGTCCTCACACAGTAGAAGGGACAAAGCTCTCTTTGGAGTCTTCTCGAAGTAAGGGTACTAATGCTATTATGATCTAGCCACCTCCCAAAGACCACACCTTCCATACCATCACATTGAAGATTTGATTTTCACATGAGAATGGGGGCAGGGAGCGTTCAGGCCATAGCCAGTTGTATTTTGGCTTCCTACGAGCACTGAACTAGCTCTATTTATTACTGAGGTCTGAAATGCCCACCATGTTGATATATCTCTCTGCTAGTATGCTTACTTTTCATAGATCTGACTATACTGCCATGTAAAAATTTCCCATCAAATACATTAACCTCATGTCACTGAAGTCAATATGTAATGTTCCATATATCAGAAACCAATACTCAAAGCACCTTTTGTCCTCTTCCTGGCACCCTCTGTTCCATTAGCGCCCAATTCATGCAGTCACCCACCCATCCACACACCCACCTGCCTGTCACAGTCATCCACTTTCTGAGCATGTATTTGATCATACCTCACCCTGGGGGCAAAGGATAAATCAGTCATACCCCTCAAGATGCTCACAGACTGTTAGAGAAGGCACATAGAGAAGCAATGTTTTCAACACAGCATTATAGAGTCTATAATGGCAGTATATCCAAACCAGAAAATAGATCAGGCTCCTGCCTCACATTCTGCTCAGAGTGACATTTATGACAGACTGTGTGGATGAGAAAAATTAGCCAGCTGAAGGGTCTGTTTGTCCTCCGCGGGGCAGGAAAGAACACTTCCTCGTTAGCACTTTCCATTACAGAGAGCAGGAGTGTTGTTTTCCTGTGTGAGGGGTATCTTCACTGGGAAGAGAGTGCGAATGGGTTTGAAGCCCATGGGGATGACTTGGGGAGAAGCTGTGAGTGGGTGCTGCTTTCTCAGGCAATCAGAAAGGGGGCAGACACTCTTCCCTCACCCCCCCTTTCACCTCGATATTCGTTCTTTGCTTCAGTGATTTCTGTAATCTCAAACAAGAAAGCGTCAGTTTTAACTCTATTTTGCCAAATAAAAGGTAACTGAAGAGAAATGTGGCCCGGAGGCCTAGAATGAGAAGAAGAGTACTAAAACTTGTGCCAGAACCATCATGGCATGGAGTATTTTCATCGTCGCAGGATCCACACCAGACTCTTCTATGGCCACCGGCTTTCCTCTAGCCCCCACTCTCCTTAACCTCTAGCAATAGTAAAGCACTTCTCTATTCATATAATGTTGTACTTTAAGATCATTATATAAGTGGAATCCTGCAGTGCATAGCCTTTTGGGACGGACTTTTTTCATTCTGCATGATTCTTTGGCCTTCTATCCAAGTTGTTACACATTTTCCACAAGCCATACAATCTATTCCCAATAAGTTAGCATCATCAAAACAAAAACAAAAACAAAGAAAAAGAGAAAAGAAAACTTGTAGCAATTTTCTGGAAGGAAATATACTATTTAGACTCTTTTACAAACTATCAGCTTATGGAGGTTTTAACCCTTAGAATAGTGGAGAGGGGGCCTTAACTGCCTTTCCCCTACAAGCAGATTGATGACCACCTTAATTGTCATCATAGAACCTTCATACAGTAACTGATGGAAGCAGATGCAGAGATCCACAGCTAAGCACTGGGATGAGATCCTGGAGTCCAGTCATAGAGAGGGAAGAGTGACAATATGAGCAAAGGGGTCAAAACCATGATGGGGAAACCCACAGAAACAACTAAACCAAGCTAGTAGGAGCTCGCTGACTCTGGAATAACAACTGGGGAACTTGTATAGGACCGAACTAGGCCCTCTGAATGTGGGTGACAGTTGTGTGGCTTGGGCAGTTTGTGGGGCAACTAGCCATGGAACCAGTATTTATATTTACTGCATGAACTGGCTTTTGGGAGCCCATTCCCTGTGGAGGGATAGCTTGCTCAGCTTAGATACAGGGAGGAGGGCCTCAGTCCTGCCTCAAATGGTGTGACAGACTTTGTTGACTCCCCATGGAAGGCCTCACCCTCTCTGAGGAACGGAGGGGGAGTGAGGTGGGAAGAAGGTGGGGGGAGCAGGAGAGAGGAGGGAAAGGGAACTGGGATTGGTACGTAAAATAAAAAAGAGATTGTTTTAAAAAAATTTTTTTAAAAAAGAAATTATTGGCCCAAACCATTTTGAAATGTTTCTAGTGTGAGTTTTCGTATACATGTGAATTTGGAATGAGAATAAAAATGTCAGTGGCCATATTCATCTTGCATGAAATATTTGAACTTTATGCTACACTAAAACAATAAATTGTCTCTGTAATAAGACATGGGCAATTAAACAAGCAAAGGAAACAAATCTTGTAGCTTGAGTTGAATGGAAGCAATGCGACAGCAGTAATGTAATCACTGGAGTTGGAGGAGGGACGTGTGCCCAGGAGAGGTGTCTGGGTGATGTTTCTTTACACAATGTAGAAGAAAAGTGGAATTGAATTTGCAGGCAGCAATCTTTAGAAATCAATTAGAAGTTTATTCCAAAGAGGGAAAACACCAACCAGAGATTTATGGAAGTCTCCACAAGAGGATGGAAATTGAGTAATACTATTGCTCAAACCCGGCCTTGCATATCTCCTCAGGAAAGAAGCCAGGCAGCAAGAAACATGGTGGCCAGCCCCATGGTGGGACTGACGGAAGAAGGTGGCTGTCTGGGCTTTGCTTAGAAAAGCCAATCTGCCATACAAGAAGAGCCTTTCTTTGTATGGTTGACAAGGGTCCGTCTGTAAAGGACCGAGTGAGTGATAGGTAGAGAAGGCTGAGGTGTCATCCTGTGGCCCAGCGCTTGGAGGAAACTTACTGAGCTGGCTGGAACTCACATTTTGTGCAAGCCTTCATTGAATTCAGAACCAAGGAGAGCAAACTGGAGCAGGCTGACAGTAGCCTTGTGGGAGGACTGGCCAGCTCCTGCCACAATAGGAAGCCTCTCAACCATGAGGGCAGGGAAAGCCTATGCATCTCTATGGCTGCACCTTCCTTAAATTCAGGTGCAGACCACCTGTGATTCTTTACTGTGTGGTGGACTTGCTTTTATAGTGGTCTGTAGCCTTTTTAACTCAATATTCGCCTTCATAGATTTCTCAGAAGAGGGACCTATAGAAGTCTTCAGGAAATGACTGAACAGTGTGGTCCTGTAAATTTAAGGGAAAAAAGGAAATTGAAATCTATGCCCTGGCAATGCTGAAGCATGTGTGGGCAGCCTGTATATGGCGGTTCTGTCGAACTTGTCCATATTGGGTTCCATGGTCTAAGTTGATGAGGACGGCAAACCAGGTCTCTTCTTCAAGACAGTACCAGATCTCTCTCATTACAGATGGCTGTGAGCCACCATGTGGTTGCTGGGAATTGAACTCAGGACCTTTGGGAGAGCAGGCAGTGCTCTTAACCTCTGAGCCATCTCTCCAGCTGTAAATTTAAGGAAAGCTGGTTTAACGAAATTTACTGTTGGACTGCTGGGATCCTGGAAATGAAACTGTCTAAGGCACATCTTCAGGATCTCAAGATTGTCACAGGCAGGTATGTACGGTTACAGCCAGTGCTTAAAGCTTTGTAACTGGAAATCATAACTAACTTGAACAGCAGCATCGTTTTCACGTGAGTCCTGACTGAAGCTCTCTAGCTCTGTGTCTATGAAACCGCTTGTGAACACGAGAATGAGAAGAAACTCGGTGCTGGTGGGGCTTCCTGATTATGCCCTACTGCCTAGACTGCCCCACACAATACCTTCTTTGAAGCATATACTCAATAAATGTTGGCTAAATGACTGAAAAACGTTTTTTGCATTTCAATAATGGTGCTAAACTTTCATCAGGCGCTCTCATGGAACTCCTAAAATGATCCCAAGAATTAGTTTCCAGTTCACCCGCCTTCTACAGATATAAACAATAGAAGATTCCAATGGTTGAATAATTTGTCCAAGGTCGTAGAGCAGGGGCTGGTTACACTGTGCCTATGGTCATTATGGTTCTAAAGCCTACACTATTAACTGTTCTGTTATATAGCTTCCAGGAAGGGTTGGCTAGTATACAAACCCAAAGCCTATCCAAGGATGGAATGATAAATGTGTCCTCTGATGATCAGGGAATCACATTTCTGGAACTTTCACACCTGCAGAAGGCGAAGCGTGGGAATGGCAGCAGCCAAAGAACAAGGTTCACCTGGAGTGCTGAATCTGCCCTTCATTTAGTTGTGTGTGATTCTTTTTGAGAAAGGCAACCCTGTCGTCCTTGAAATAGAGCAGCTGCCAGCTCAGGATTGCACGGAGAGAGTGGGGAAGACAAAGATCTCTGAAGCAACCACATAATGACTCTGGCTTTCCAGCGGGGAAATTAGAAACATTTGTTTTGTAAACACATTAGCTGGGGCTCTAGGAAGGAAACCATCACAAGTTCCTCATGTTCCTAGTGTGTCTGTGTGAGGCTTCTCCCCAGAAGGAGACAGCAAAGCACCTAAGAAAGTAGATGTCGATATAAAACTCCAGGTGCCAGCAGTCCATCTTCCAAAGCGTGCAGAGCCAGGACCCAGCATTAAAGAGCTTTTTCAGCTTTCTGCAAAGGCCGGAAGCAATCATGGGGGACTAGGTGGTCTAGACCCCGAGAAGGGCTGCTTTGCAGGAGCTCTTTCTCCACCAAGACTGAGTCAGTTGTCACTCTGCCTTGGGGAGGAGCAGTCACCAATTGGGATAACGCATCTTTGCAGTTCCGATGCATTGAACAATGGTTGTTATTAGGGATCATGCTGTAAGCACATTCTTAATAGAGGGATTTTTCCTTTGGCCAATGGCTTCTCCATCTAAACTGTACCTGGGCCAAAAATGAAGAAGCTGGTTCTAGGTTGGGTGTCAGATTTGACCCAGGAGGGCAGGGCCACCTTGGAGAGTAAAGAGGACATTGCTTTATCAACATTACTTGTACTCAGCAGATGACACTAGTCACTGACTTGAGACAAGAGCTTGACTTTGAACTCTGCCACTTACTAAGAATGTCTGCTTGGAGTGTAGTTTTATTTTTTTCTGGGCCTCAATTTCCCCATAATCAAAAAGGGATTAAAAATGAAAGCATTCATTTGTTATGATGAGGGAAAAATTAAAAGATTTGAGAGTGTAATAGTGTTTATTAGAGGTTGCAGGGGGGAGTTGGGAAGTGGGGAAGACAATGGTTACCAAGTTATAGTTATATAGGAAAAATAGATTCTGGTGTCCTAACATATGAGTATAGATAAAGAACCACATTCTGTACATTTCAGAAAAATTTAGGAGGAAGAGTTTTTAATTTTTCCCCCCAAAGAATTGATAAAGGTTTACAAAGACAGGTATGCTAATCCTGGTTAGGATATTATATAACTGTAATTATATATTTACCAAAGCATCAATGGTTCCCACAAAATATGTACAATTACTTTGTGCTGGTTATGAAATAATTGACTTTCGAAAAGGTGAAATAGTTGAAAGGCATTGCGGTGTGAGGCCTGACAAACAAGTGTCATCTGCCAGTATTTTTATTCCTAGTCTGCATTTCCTTATCCAAAATTATTTCAGCCAGCTGTGCTCCACAATTTAGATATTTTTGGTGTTTAGAGAGTTGACATGGTGTGTGCAATTTACATTATGTAGCAGCACATGCAGAGTCGAGGGCAATGCCGAATCATCAGAACTGCTATAAATGTGGCTCAACCTAGGGATGTTTATATTAATCAATATAAATAATCTTCCAAATAATTGAGTTTGGAAGCCAAACTTACGAACAGACTTTTTAATCTATGACCTTTCCGATTTAGGGCAGTAAGTTGTTGACCTGTCAGGTACTCTCCTGAAGGGCTTCCATGTCTGTCCTGGGAAAGATGTCTGCCCATTTGGGTTCTTTGACCTTTGTCCTGACTAACCTTGGGGACTTGGTTCATCATCAGAAGGCTCTTACCTAGACATTGTCCATGAACCTCCCAGAAATGATGGAGAATTCACAGAAGTCAGGGTCTTCACTCTGTAAGAATCTGATTGGCACACTGAGCGTGGTGTCTAGTATCCAGTGCTCAGGTCCACTTACAAGCCCCTGATATTCTATGGGCAGTACCAGGCACTGCTACCAGCTTTAACTAGTAATGGATCTTTAACAACTATATAATAGAGTTGAAAACAACCCAAATACTCAAGAGGCAGAGGAAAAAGGATCAAAAGTTTGAGGCCAGTCTGGGCTATATAAATCCCTGTCTTGAGACAAATAAACAAATGTTTTGTGAGCTAATTTGTTTGGCTAAAGCCTTTTATCAGGAAAATAGAGTCAACCTGGAGATATAGCATTGACTACAGGAAACCAACAAGCCAGAATGCCATTTCTAGGACATATGCTGTCCTTGCAGATGGTTGATTATAAAGTGTAGCTATATCCAGAACTTCAATATGAGTAAAATATGAACATGTTGAATTACCTAAGTTTATAACAGCCCTGATCTAAAAAATACAATGGTACTATTGTTATTTAATGAGGAGAAAGCTCCCCTTTTGGGCAAACCTATGCTAATCTTGTGCATGATTGTAGGACTCACTGGTCTTCTGGACTTCTCCTCAGCATGTTTAGGTAGTGCATGACAGACTCATAGTATTGAATGAACTCTGAAGTACCAGCAACTTAATGTTTCTTGGCTGCAGTGCTGGGGACAAGTCCAGGCCACTGTCTGAATCATCAGAGTCCCCGTGCCAACCAAGTTTCCTGTAGCTACCAATCTCTGACCATAGTCTCCAGACAGCACAAGCAGCTGACACTGCAGGCTATGGGTATCACTGAATTCCCCAGGGACAATGACAAGTCCTGTTCAACTTGCTGCCTCCCAGGATTCCTTAAGTTTGAAACATTTGTCCTGTATCCACATCTAGTTCTTAGCTTCAGATATACTCTGAGGAATGTATATTGAGAATTAAAGTCAAAGAAGAGGTCTTGAGAACAGTGCTTATCACCCTAAGTTTTCTATCTCTTGGAGAATTCAGCATGTCTACCTATAGAAGCCCTCAAATGCTATAAGTGATTTATGCTTTCCATAATAGAAGATACATTAGGGCAGTGGTTCTCAACTTTCCTAATGCTGTGACCCCTTAACACAGTTCCTCATGGTGTGGTGATCCCCAATGGTAAAATTCTTTTTGTTGCTACTTCATAACTGTAATTTTGCTACTGTTATGACTCATAATGTAAATATCTGATATGCATATGATTTTAGGCTCATGCATCTTCAGCTTAGGGCATTTGAAGACATTTTGACTGAAATGAATGGAAATGCTCTTGGCTAATGGATCTCCAAATATTAATCAAAAGTATGAAGCTAATAATAAATATACAGGGGAGGGGCACTTACTGTGCTGTCAAAATAGGGATGCTTGCTTTTTAAGATAAAAGATATACAGATCAGTTTACGCTGACTGTGAAGCTCAGGTGGGAAAACTGATTTAATTCTACTGCTTCTGATAATGCCCTTGCATCTCTTCTCTTCTGGAACCAGAACCCCTGGCCCCTGCTAACTTTAGAGACCTGTAGCTAACTACAGCACAATGCCGAAGTCATAGTAGAGTTCTGTGTGCAAGAAGACACTTCAGGGGAAGCTGAGCAACATCCATCAGTGGACGAGGTTGGCAGAGAAGCTTGCAGACTTTGAGAAGCTCAGTAACAGCTGGCACGATGCATTTGTTTTCATCTTGGTGTTACTTTGCTGACCACAGAGAAAGGAGGAGAGGAAGGGTAGCCTTGCAAATTGTAGCATCACACCCAGAGCTGGACACTATGGCTTGAAGCCAGGCTCTTTTCCTTAAAACCATTGAGAACACAGGCTATACCCTTCCTACTTCCATTTTCCCATCTGTAATACGACAACAGCAGTAGTGCCCACTCACCCTGCAGCTGGAGTGATGTGGATTGAGTAGATGTGGCAGGGGTTATGCTGTGCCTGCTACCCGGCATGGCACGGCCACAAGAAGGTCAACCAAGAACTTGAGAGAAACAGGACTTCCAAGAGCATGCCTGATGGGAGACTCACTTTCCCAAATGGGCTGTTCAGTAGTACATGCTGGCCCATGGCGGAAGGAACCTACAGCCCTGCCTGCATGGCTAAGCACCACACCACAGCTGCACCAGGGGGCAGCCGCCCCTCTACATTTACTCATCTCTAGGACACCAAGCCAGAAGATCGGCAGAGCATGAAATATTAAAAATTACATCAAGAAAAAGAACTCTGGAAATAAGATCACTCTCAGATAAAACACTACCATGTTTCCTTAAGAAGCTTTGAGCCTTTGAATTAAGGAAGTGAAGCAGGAAAGGTTACCTGCAGGAATCTGGAGCTTTTAAAGCCCTAGGCTTTAATTAAAACTTGCCCGGGTGCAACTAATGTGTGAGGCCCTGGGTCCCCTGCATACTCTGGGGGAAAGCAGGGTCAGAAAAGGTCTTTGATGAGAAACTCCCAGGTCCTCAGCTGCAGCTGGGCGTTAGGGATTCTCATTGCTCTTCTCTGTTCCTTAGGAAAGTCCTCACACCTTTCTCTGCAGATGTGGATGTACGGGGCACCTCCTGGGACTGTATTCCTGAGGGTCAGGGCACGGCAGAGAGATGTGCTAATTAAATCAAATGGAATTCTCATTTATTAAGAAGAGTCTGGGGGAAAAAAAGCAGTTCTATGAGGTGCCTACAACAAACTTGATTGTGACTCCACCACCGTCAGTTGGGGCTCATCCCCATGTAGGTGGAGTTCCCCTCTGCCCCCACTCAACTATCTTTCCTCCCCCTACTATTCCCTGAGATGGCACAAAGGACTGTGCCTTTTAATCTCTGCTTCCTTGCTGTCTGGGAAGGCTACTTCTATTATCTTCCTGCCAGGCACCCCATAAACCTTCCTATCAGAAGCAACCCTAAGTTATCGTTTCTCTCAATAGGTGCTGGGCCTAATACTATCTCTTCTCCAAGTTTCATTAGGTAGTTATAAAGGTTTTGCAAGAACATTCCCCAAGGCTAGATTGACCTACTTTTCTTGATCTACTCTGTGTTTCAAACACACTTGAACTAGGTGTTAATGTGTGAGAATCACAAGATTTGAGGGTTACGTTGTTTGTTTGGTTGGTTAGTTCTTCCATATTAACTCAAAATCCTCTCGAAAGACCAGAACATCTAGCTGTGGGCAGCATTCCAACAACAGCGCAACCGATGGACCTCTGTTTTCAAGAGCAAGCCTTCCAATACTTCTAACAGCTCGTTGATTGACACCTCACTGCCTCACCTTTATTTCTTACTTGACCCAGGGCTGATCTTTCCAACTCAAGAGGTAAGGATAAAGTTAGCAATGAAAGGCTTTGTAGTGGCTGAATAGCATTGAGTGCAGCAACCGAGGAGACAGGAGAGTTGCATCTGCCCCACCTAGACTGAGCATTAATTCAGCACAGTGCAGCAGCAAACAGGGACCATGGCTGGAATCACTCAACTACTAGGGTGTGGCTATTTCTAACAAGAACGGGACAATTTCTGCTGTCAGGGGTGTAGCGACAAAAATGCCATGCTTTAGAAATGACAACTTCCATGTTTCTCATCAAGGCTTATTTGGTTTGACTTTTACTTCCTGGATTCCATCTCCTTGATCAGAAAATGGCTGCAGAGTCTCACTTAGGAGTTTACTACTGTTGAGGATGTGCGCTAGTCATTTTGTGTCTGCTGAGTCATCAGATGAAGGTTGGCGGTAGGAGGGGGGGATTCCTGCCCAGTTCAAGTCCACTTGAGTTGCTAATGTGCCTCTCAGCTGAGGGAGGTTTGGATGGGCTTGTTCCTTCCTGCTGTGAAGAACTTCTCAGATTCAAAGTCATCCTAGTCAAATCCCCCCACCTCCCAGCACTTGACATTTCTTAAGTATTTTCATTTTCTTGCCCAAGGAGAGTTCTCTGGCTTTCTCAGGCAAACACACCCCTTTCTACTCTAGAAGCTGCTGACTGGGAAAAACAAAACCAAAGGTGAGAGAGGGCTACAAGCAGGCATGTGTGAGCTACACATCTAGAGCCACGCCTCTCTGTCGGGATGTCAATCCTTAATTCCTTCAGGTAATGAAAATGTACACAGAACTCTGGAATCACATGGCAAGACAAGGGGCACTTGGCTTAATGCATTTTTCTAGTCTCTGTTTTTTATCATCCTCACAGTAATGAACAAATCCTTCCTTTTATAGTAACTGTTGAATGATGATCAGTTTTCCCTGGATCTCAGAAGACTCATGGAGCGGGTACCACTGAGGACTGAATGAAGATGAATCTATCAAGGAGGGCCAGCTCTTAGGCCAGGTGACAGCTTGAGGTCAGCCATCCAGGAGGAGCATAGATGCTCAGTTACCTTGACCATAGCACATACTTGCTTCTAGAATACTGGAGTAGGAACCTGTGTTTTAAAAACAACCATTGTTTTAAGGACGAAAGAATTTAGATGTAAAAGAAACTTAGTGGGATCCAGCTCCAGAGTGAAGTTGGCAGACCTCAATTTGTACGTACATCCTTCCTTCTCCCAAGAGTGCAGCAGTTAAAAAAAAAAAAAATGAGCCCCGGAGTCACAATTCTGGTATTCAGTCCTGCCTTCACCATTTATAAGCCGTGTAACCTTGGGCATATAGTTTCTCCGGAAAATAGTTTTCTCACCTATAAAACATTCAGAATGATATTACCTCCTGCGTAGACTTTGTAAGGCTTCAAAAAATTGGCCTATGTAAGACAACCTGTTATGGAGCCAAGAGTATATAAATTCTTAGATGTGTCAGGTTCTGTGTGGAGCTGTATCACACTGCATTGCTACTTGGTTACCAGCATTTCCTGTCGGTTTTGGCTTCACTGTCTTCGTGTCTCATTTTCGTTACCACGAACATTAAATTTCTGCATGGTACTTAAAGCTTTGTAGCATGCATTTGCACCCCCACTCATCTTACTGGGTCCCGGCAAACCAGCCTCTCCCCACCCCCACCCCCAGTCCTGGGAACTGGATTTCCTAGAATGTGTTTTCTGATTTATTTACGTATATATATTTATAATTATTTATTGTTTTTGAGACAGGGTCTTACTCTATAACCCTGGCTGATCTGGAACTCTGTAGACCAGGCTAGCCTTGAACTCTCAGAGAGCTGCTTGCTTCTGCTTCCCAAATTCTGCAATTAAAGGTGTGCACCACCCTACCTGGCTTGGTTTTCCATTTTTTTTTAAAGAAGAACAATCAAGAGGTGCACTGGTAGGGATGTACCTGAGGGTGCAGAGGCCCTGAGAGCTTAGAGTGCCCTGGAGTGGGGAAGCATTTAGTTCACCAGCAGAAAGCGGAGTTAGTGAGGAAGAGGCATTTGAGCACCCGCCTCCACCCAGAGATGCCTGAGAAATGCCTTGTGGGAATTCCTTTATCCCCCCACCCCCAGCTTTCCTGAAGACCACAGAACCTCTAATTCCCTCCAGGAAATCCCTGGCTGTGCTAAACACTAAGAATGTTTTCATTTTCCTAATAAAACCCAGACTGATACACCTGCCTAATACCGATGGCACATGGGAACACTGTTTAAGCATCCTACATAAATCAGCGTGTTTCATCCTTAGAGCAGTGCAGCTTTGGAAGGACAATTCCCCTGACACAAAAGATAGTGAAACAGAACAGAGAGGTGAAGGTTTGGTGCGCGAGTGTTACTACGTACTACTGGCACTCTCGGCTTACTCATTGGGATCTCTCCAGCACTGTGCAGAATGGGCAAGGAGTCCCAAGGTCCCTCCTCCCCCATCACAAAGATAGTCATGAGCCAAGGGGAGACTCCTATCCCTGTCAATTCTAGATACGTGCCAGACTTTTCTCATGACCCTTGGGGCTGAGAAAATAAACAACAGCAACAACAAAAAGTGCTAATTCTAGGGTGTCTGATCAAGGACAAGTTCAGAGTCCCCATTCTACCCGCTCTTGATGTTGTACCAAGGAAAACTGCTTTTATTCCAAAGAATGAGACTGTCACGGTGGGTTGTGGAGCCCAGGGAGTTTGCTCCTGTCATAGAAGGCAGAAGTGAGGTGAAACAGAAGAGGTGAAAGGAAGTGGAAAGAAAGGGAGAAAATAGGGCTCATGGGTGGTAGAGAGACACAGAGAACAGTGAGGAAAGGGGCAAGATACAAGAAGAACAGAGGCAAAGCCACACCTCCTGGCCCTCAAACCCACCGGCCATGTGAGAGACCAAGCACACCGAATAACCCTTCTGTTTCTACCAGGGGTTCAACTTCTCTGTGGTTTCCTGGCAGCTACTAAAATATTCATCCTCTTTCCCTAGATTTATGTCATAATGCACCATACATAAGTGTTAGTTATTTTAGTTCCTTGATAAAAATTTGATACATTCTGATTAACATACACATAATAAATAGTCTAATTTTATTATGTTGTATAAAGATTTAAATATATATATATATATATATATATATATATATATATGTATATATATGGGGCCTGTGCTTTTCCAAACTGTAAGAAAAGCAGATAAGACTTCACACAGTCAAGAAAGATTGCTTTCATTAAATTACAAAGTTATTGGATTTCTCCCCCTATTCTGCCTCTCTCTGTTCTCAGAGCTGTTCGCCATGTGAGTAATCACTTGGGTGGGGATTTTCCCTGGATCTGGGGAAGGGATCCTTGAAGGCACTATTTACATAATTAGGAGGTCCTTTAGCAAAGGTCATTGGGCAGTGAAGATGTGCTACAAAGAAGTCAGGGGAGCTGGCCAGTGTCACCAGCAGGCCTTTTGCAAGTAATACAAGCTTTGGCTTTAGTCCCTTTGACACCCTGAAGCTGAAGAATACTGACTACTTACTGACTTCCCCCACACCCCACTCCAACACCTTTAAAAAAACTGTTCCAAATGGATGAATGTAATGAACAAATTCTCCCTTCTCTCCCTGCCTCCCTCCCTCCTTCTCTCCCTTTCTCCCTCTTTCCCTCCCTTCCTTCCTTCCTGTTTTTACATCTATGGTAAGGAAACTGAGGCCTGATAACAAAGCTAATATCGTTGCCAGGGGCTACCTTACACACATGGCTTCTTATTTTAGCTTAGAGTTATGCACAAAATGAACTTTTCAGATCACTGAATACTGAAGGAATTGACTCTGGCATTGAGACTTAGTGCTGTGTCTCCAGCCTCCTGTGATGCCTGCATTCTGGCTTGGCTCTCATAGCCTTCTAACACATCCTATCCAGTGTTAGCTCCTCTGACTCCACTGTTGCTTGTAAGAAGTCAGCTGACTGCCGACTGGTGCAGCCAACAAGATCTAGATGTAAGCCTCTACCCTGTCTTGCTGAAGCCAACATACAGGTCAACTGACCTCTGGTGAAGAAAAGCGGAGCTCTGTCCTATTATCAAACACATCAAAGAACCCTGCATCCTGCTGCGTCACAATGTCAGACCTGTGTCAGGTACAGGAAGGTAGAACCAGGCCCCTCCCTTATGCAGAAAAAAAACCCCAGAATATTGACCATAGCAGTGTTTCCTTGGCATGGCACCTCTGCCTGCATCCTGGAGTGGCACCAGCCCCTAGTCTTTTCACAGACTACAGGGCAGGAGCTGTTCATTTTATCCTAGGACAGGGCAGGAGCTGTTCATTTGATCCCAAGAGAGACAGTTTAAGGGAAGATTTTCAAAACTGAGGCGCACGGACGTGAAAATGGCCTAGAAAACAAAGGACTCAGCAAAGGGTTAGGAAGAGAGGTTAGTGGGGGACAGGACAGTCCCTGTCATACAAGGAAGTACAGTTAGTAAAGAGGCTCTAAGGGTCAGAAGTAAGAAGAATCAGAGATGCAAAGGAGAGGATTTGGGTTTAACACAGAGACAGATGCCCTTGCTGGGTCTTCCTTCTGTGGTTGTAAGGATCCCGTTCCTTTACTAATCAAAGCAGGAGTGGGAGACAATGCATCTCCAACTTCAGAGAATTTTTGAGATCACACGGCACACTTAAATATTGATGGACAACAGAGCAGTAAGTAAAGAAGATGTTTCAAGTACGCTCTGAAATCCTGACAGCCACTAAAAGAAATGAGTTAAGAGCTCTGGGTGCTGCCACAGGACCAAGTTTACAGCTTGATATAAATCTGAAAAAGCAAGCTACATATAGATATTTCCACATAATACTATATGGAAAATAATACATATATCCTCTGTATGATATGTGTACATATGCATACAAACACACAAACACCTGCACAGATTACAAAAAATAACGCTAAATATAGAGGAGGATCTCAGGCCTGGAAATAGCTCAAGCG
>PVIU01027171.1:0-20897 GCA_004026605.1 Ondatra zibethicus | reverse complement strand
ATGGAGAAAACAAGGTATTTCAGGATAAAAACAAATTTAAGCAATACATAGCCACAAACCCAGCCTTACAGAAAGTACTAGAAGGAAAACCACAACAAAAGGAAGCAAACAACACCCAAAATAACACAGACATCTAACAGCCCTCCACTAGCACAACTCAAAGAAGGGAAACACACAAACTCTACAACCCTAAAAAAAATAACCACAGTTAATAACCTTTGGTCATTAATATCACTTAATATCAATGGACTCAATTCACCTATATAAAGACACAGGTTAAGCGAATGGATATGAAAACAGGATCCAACATTCTGTTGTTTACAAGAAACACACCTCAACCACAAAGACAGACATTATCTCAGAGTAAAGGGTTGGGAAAAGGTTTTTCAATCAAATGGCCCTAAGAAACAAGTGGGTGTGGCTATACTAATATCGAACAAAATTGACTTCAAACTAAAATCAATCAGAAGAGATGGAGATGGACATTTTATACTTTTAACAGGAATAATCCATCAGGATGAAGTCTCAATCCTGAATATATATGCCCCTAATATAAAAGCATCCACATATGTAAAGGAAACATTACTAGAACTCAAAGCACACATCAAACCCCACATACTAATAGTAGGAGATTTCAACACACCTTTCTCACGAATGGACAGGTCAACCAGACAGAAACTTAACAGAGTAATAAGAGAACTAACAGATGTAATGAATCAAATGGACTTAATAGACATCTATAGAACATTCCACCCAAACAGGAAAGAATATACCTTCTTCTCAGCATCTCATGGAACCTTCTAGAAAATTGGTCACATACTCGTTAACAAAGCAAACATCCACAGATACAAACAAATTGGAGTAACCACCTGTGTCTTATCGGATCATCATGGAGTATAGTTGGAATTTAAAAACAATTCCACCCCCAGAAAGCCTACAAACTCATGGAAACTGAACAGTCAACTACTGAACCACTCCTTGGTCAAGGAAGAAATAAAGAAAGAAATTAAAGTCTTCCTTGAATTCAACGAAAATAAAGACACAACATACCCCAACCTATGGGATACTATGAAAGCAGTGCTAAGAGGAAAGTTCATAGCACTTAGTGCCCACATAAAGAAAATGGAGAAAGCACACATTAGAGACTTAACAGCACACCTGAAAGCTCTGAAAAAAAAAAAAAGAAGCAGACTCACCCAGGAGAAATAGAAGACTGGAAATAGTCAAACTGGTGGCTGAAATCAACAACATAGAGATACAGAAAACAATCCAAAGAATCAATGAAACAAAGAGCTGGTTCCTTGAGAAAATCAACAAGATCGACAAACCCCTATCTAAACTAATCAAAAGGCAGAGCGAGAACACTCATATTAACAAGATTAGGAATGAAAAGTGGGACATAACAACAGACACTGAGGAAATTCAGAGAATCATTAGGTTTTACTACAAAAGCCTGTTTGCCACAAAATTGGAAAATGTAAAAGAAATGGATAGTTTTTTAGATAAATACCATATACCGAAATTAAAACAAGACCAGGTGAACAATTTAAATAGACCTATAATTCGGGAGGAAATAGAAGCTGTCATCAAAACCCTCCCAACCAAATAGAGCCCAGGACCAGATAGTTTTAATGCAGAATTCTACCAAAACTTCCAAGAAGAGCTAATACCTATACTCCTTAAGGTGTTTCAGATAATAGAAACAGAAGGGTCATTGCCAAACTCTTTTAATGAAGCTACAGTTAAGCTGATAACAGCTTGGTATTGGCATAAAAACAGAGATGTTGACCAATGGAATCGAATCAAAGACCCGCATATTAATCCACAAACATATGAACACCTCATATTTGACAAAGAACCTAAAGTATACAATGGAAGAATGAAAGCATCTTTCAGAAATGGTGCTGGCATAACTGGATGGCAACCTGCAGGAGACTGAAAATAGATCCTTATCTATCTCCATGCACAAAACTCAAACCCAAATGGATTAAAGACCTCAATATTAATCCGACCACACTTAACCTGATAGAAGAGAAAGTGGGAAGTAGCCTGCAATACATGGGCACAGGAGACCACTTCCTATGTAAATCCCCAGTGGTACAGACAATAAGAGCAACAATGAATGAATGGGACTTCCTGAAACTGAGAAACTTCTGTAAAGCAAAGGACACTGTCATTAAGACAAAAAGGCATCCTACTGAAGGGGAGAAGATCTTCACTAACCCCACATCAGACAAAGGTCTGATCTCCAAAATATACAAAGAACTTAAAAAAACTAGACATTAAAATTCTAAATTACCCAATTAAAAAATGGGGTAATGATCTGAACCAAGAATTCTCAACAGAAGAAATTCGAATGGCCAAAAGATACTTAAGGTCATGTTTAACTTCCTTAGTGATCAGGGAAATGCAAATCAAAACACCTTTGAGATATCATCTTACACCTGTCAGAATGGCTATAATCAAAAACACCAATGATAGCCTGTGCTGGAGAGGATGTGGAGTAAGGGGAACACTCATCCATTGCTGGTGGGAATGCAAACTTGTGCAACCACTGTGGAAATCAGTGTGGCAGTTTCTCAGGAAATTGGGAATCAACCTACCTCAGGATCCAGCAATACCACTCTTGGGAATATACCCAAATGATGCCCAATCATACTACAAAAGTATTTGTGCAACTATGTTCATAGCAGCATTATTTGTAATAGCCAGAACCTGGAAACAACCTAGGTGCCCCTCAATGGAAGAATTCATCAAGAAAGTGTGGAATATATACACATTAGAGTACTACTCAGTGGTAAACAATGAAGACATCTTGAATTTTGCATGCAAATGGATGGAAATAGAAAATGCTATCCTGAGTGAGGTAACCCAAACGCAAAAAGACGATTATGGTATGTACTCACTCATTAGTGGACCCTAGCCATTAAACAAAGTACACTAAGCTTATAGCTCACAAGCCCAGAGAAGCAAAATTACAAGGTGAACCCAAAGAAAAAACATATATAGAGCCTCTTGGAAATTGGAAGCAAACAACACTGCCAGGCAAAAGTTGGGAATACGGGTGCGGGGATAGAGGTGGGGGTAGGTGGGGTGGGGGAAGTTGAGAGGGGGAAGGAGAAAGGAGAAGGGAAGGACTGGTGAGAGCTTGGGGAAGTGGGAGGGCAGAGATGGAGGAAAGGTGGGTATTGGAGAAGGGAATAAGATATATACATTAAGGGAGTCATTTTAGGACTGGCAAGATACTTGAATCTAGAGGAGACCCAGGTGTCCACAGGGATGTCCCCAGCTAGCTCCTCAGGCAGCAGAGGAGAGGGTGCCAGAACTATCATTGTCCCATAGTCACACTTATGAATATCTTGATCACCACCATAGAAATTTCGTCCAATGGATGGATATAGATACAGAGACCCACATTCACATCACAGCAATGGATTGAGCTCCCAAGGTCTAGTCGAAGAGCAGAAGGTGGGAGAAGATGAGCAAGGAAGTTAGGGCCGTGAGGGGCTGGGCCACCCACTGAGACAGTGTGCCTGATCTAATGGGAGCTCACCAAATCCAGCTGGACCGGGACTGAACGAGCATATGATCAAACTGGACTCTCTAAATGTGGCTGCCAATGGGGGCAGACTGAGAAGCCATCAACAATAACACTAGGACCTATCTCTTCTGCATGTATTATCTTTTTGGGAACCTAGTCTATTTGGATGAACACCTTCCTAGGCTGGGATGGAGTGGGGAGGGCCTTGGGCTTCCCACAGGGCAGCGTACCCATGCCCTTTTTTAAGGAAGCAGTCGGAGGGAGGAGGGGGGAGCAGGAGGGGACTGGGACAAGTGGAGGAAATGTAAATTTATTTTTGAATGGAAATAAATAAAAGAATATTGAAAAAAAGAGCGCTATTGCTTAATTTAACTGCTTATCCATCTCTCCAACTCCTTGTTTTTAATATATTTAAAAATGATTTAATTTTAATTAAATTGTATTATCCTCTGCTTACTTTTACATGATGTCTCCCTCTTAAATTCATGACTCTCTTTTAAAAATTTGTTATTGTTAGATATATGTGAATAAATATATGAATACAACCTGCAGAAGTTGTTTATTATTGCTTTTATATTGTCTTAGCTAGGGTTTCTATTGCTCTGAAGAGACACAATGATAATGGAAACTCTCATAAAGGAAAATATTTAATTGGGATGGCTAACACATTCAAAGCTTTAGTCCATTATCATTATGGTGGGACATGACAATCTATAGGCAGACAGACATGAACCTTGTGAAGGAGCTGAGACATCTTGATCTGCAGGGAGCAGAAAAGGCTGTGTGCCTAGTCATAGTTCAATTATATAAGAGACCTCAAAGCCTGACCCCATAGTGGCACACTTCCTCCAATAAGGTCATATCTACTCCAACAAAACCACACTTCCTAATGGTGCTACTCCCTATGGGCCAAGCATTCACACACCAGAGTCTAATGAGGGCCATTTGTTTTCAAACAACAAAATATGTACATGTGCTTAAGGCTAACAGCTTGGTACTGAATAACTATTTAGGGGTCCCATCCCCTGAGAAGACTAAGTCTCCTTCTCCCAGTAGCTACTAATTGTGTGTAACTCTTTATCTATGGAATTTCACTAGGTACATTGGGATGTCAACTAATGTTGTAATTGTACAATTCTTATTCAAGCAGCCATGTTGCTGAGATTTCATGGGTATAGCTTCACTGTCATATCTAGAAGACAATCTCCTAGAGACTTCTTGGTTCTCTGGTGCTTATAATTATTGCCCTCTTTTGCAATGTTCCCTGAGCCTTAGGTATCAGTTATGTTATAAGACAACAACTGGGGCTTGGCACCCACAGTCAGTTGTTCTCTGTAAGTTTTTTCTGTTATAAAAAGAAGCTTCTTTGATGATGGGTGAGGTAGACATTTGTCTGTAAGTATAAGGATAAATATTTAAAACACACATAGACTCATACTGGTTTAGGAAAGTACCAGTAATAAGTTTTTCTCTAAGATCAAAAACCTCACTAACCATGTGGAGTTGGATAGGTTTTGTGGAGGCCCAAAAATGTGAGCCTATTTCCACCTTGACCAAAGGTCAGAGAGTTGAAACTTACCTCTATTCCTTCAAGGTTTTTGTGTTTCTACATCAAACAAAGGTCCCACCTAGATTTAGGTCAGAGAGTTCTGTCCTCTCAACATTGTTGTCAACAGGCGAGGCTAATATCTAGACCTTGTATTTCAGGAATAGAGAAGTAGATATGTTTTTACCTCAAATAAAATCTAAGGATCCAACTAAGGTTCTAGTTCCCTTAAGGAGATAACATTGGATTCCACCCAGGGAGTGGTTTATTTACAGAATGTTTTGGTCTAATGTGTGAGTATGACTTGTTTTGTTCTAGCAACAGAATGTTGAACTATGGATGTAGCCCACGAACTTCAACTGGTCTGTTCATTTCCTTGTATCATGTTAATACAATTTTTTAAAATCTTAGTCCTACCTCTTGGGGTTGGGGTATTTTGAGCAATTGGAAATTAAACATGGATTATTTCAGTATTCACTGGAACTCCCCCCCAGTGTACAATTATATGTTTTATGTTTTATTATTGTCACACATATCTTTGTATTTTTTTTAGCCAATATTTCTAAATCCCCACATTCCTACCATGGAAAGAGGTGTTTTTGTCGAGGCTGGTCCCTGACAAGGTTTCCAGTTTCAGGCATGATTTTCCTTCTGTGAAACAGGCCTTACGTCCAATTAGGCAGTTGTTGGTTACTGCCAAGATATAAGTGCTGCTGTTGTACCTTTTGAGATATCTTGACATGCTGGTCATTGCTATGGTTTGTATGTACCTGGGTAGAATTGTTGATTGCTTTCTTCTCTTGGTAACTTACTTATCTCCTTGCTGCACTATGAGAGCTAGTCCTCAGAAAAGACATCAGATGTAGCCCAGACTCTATGAATTCTCTGTCTTATGTGTATGTGTCTTTAGCAATAAGGACTTATATTCATCTTCTGAAAGACAGCCAAGGAAAACAGCAATAGCTTATGTTGTATTGGACTCCCTTGATATCCTCTGATTAAGAACTTAAAAGGTGATTTCTCATGCCTGGTATTGGGGTTTTTGTTAGAATGCCTATAACTTTTGAGGAAAGCATTGTTACCCCAAGTTACAGAACTGCATTTAAACTATATGTGGTAGTTTGAATGAAAGTGCTCCCCATAGCCTTATAGGAAGTAGCACTATTAAGATGTGTGACCTTGTTGGAGCAGATGTGGTCTTTTTAGAGGAAGTATGTCACTTTATCTTCCTGTTGCCTGCTGATCCAGATATAGAATTCCCATCTACCTCTCTGGTAACTTATCTGCCTGTTTGCCATGATGCTTTCCACAAGCCTGACAATAGACTATACACCTGAAGTGTATGCCAGCCTCCAATTAAATGTCAGAAGCTATTATCATAATATAGCAGGTGGCAATTATTATTCAAGGTCAACTCACCAAGAAGAAATCATCTGATGGAGCAAGGCCACAATGCTACAAATTCTAAAATATCTTTTGCTTCTGACTATAACTTCACATGTGCTATTGCAATTTTCTCCTAGTGGCTATGGGAAATCCCCAACTGCCTGTATCTAGTATGTGTGTATATTGTGAGTACATCCTGATCTACCAGGCATTTTTATCTGTGGATTGTCAAAAATGTGACTCCTCCCTAATCTGCATTGTGTAGTTTATAATAACAATGTTAGCATATACAGAATTTTGATAAATAAAATGAATACAAAGAGATGCTACTCAAGTCAGGAGTTATAAGTTCCCATTAAGAGCTGTTTTGGATCACAGCTTAGCCTAACATTAAGAAAATCAGCTGTATTTCCTCAGTTGCCAAGATAGCCATATACTATCAACTGATGCAAAACTTCAAAGTAGCTTTAGGGCAGACCATATGCCCTATTAGTGGTTTTCTTTTTCTTTCTTTTATCTATCTATCTATCTATCTATCTATCTATCTATCTATCTATCTATCTATCTATCTATCTATTTATTGAGACAGGGTTTTTTCTGTAGGTTTTGGAGCCTATCCTGGAACTACCTCTTGTAGACCAGGCTGGCCTCGAATGCACAGAGATCCACCTGCCTCTGACTCTTGAGTGCTGGCATTAAAGGTGTGCACCACCACTTCCCAGCCTGCTAGTAGTTTTTAAGATAAACTACTTCTAGAAAAAGCAGCCCAAGGACAAATACAAGCTTTCTGATCTGTTGAACCAAGGAATCAACCTGATTGCTTTCTCCTTTCTGGGTCTGGCTGATAACCTACAACAATGCTTAACTCTCTGCACAAATTCATGACCTCAGTTTCATGGCTTTTGTTCAGATACACCACAGGGAAAAGATCTCTAAGTGGCCAGGGCTACAAAAAATAACCTGACTTTATAGCCCTGAGAAAGAGTTACAGGTTTCCATTTTTATGGCCAAGGGCTACACAGGGCAGAAAGAACAGTCTGAGATTTAAAACGGGTGCATTAGAGAGTGCTGCTTGAGCTTATATTAAGAGATTTATGGTAATCAGGCCTGATTCAGGACATATCAGGCTCTTTGTAGACAGTCTCAAGTCTGAGAAAGCCTGGCTTTTATGACTGATAACCATAAAATGTTAGTTTAAAATGTTTATTCAATTAGAAGTATAGGATATAACATACAATTTCCTTATTTCTCTTAGACTCCTTAATAGTTTAGTTTTATATGGCTACCTCTATAAATAAGATAAAAAAAACTTCTCTTTTTGCAGCTGTCCACCAATTAGGGCATTGACTAAGAGAAGGTGCTTCTCCCTTGCTCTGTGACAAGTTATATGGATTTATTGCATGAGAGTGCATCAGGAATGAAAGGTTTCTGTACCCAAATATTAAGTTTCTCTGCAGATGTAATAAATCATGTCAGGCCAAACTAATAAGTCCAGGTTTAATCTGTGCAAAGCATTCCCTGATGGTCCCAGGAGAAGAAAAAAAAAACAATAAGGGGAACCATGCGAAGGGGTTTCTCAATGCTCTTTGAGGGTGGAACCACTGATGCTGGGCTTTCTCAGGGATGTAATCTGGAATGGGAGGAGCTGGGCTGGGTGAAGCTTCCTAACAGGGATGACTCTGTTTCTTGTCATTTACTTAAGTAATGAAATGTGACAATTTGTATAACTCCTATATTGTCTGAAAGATTTTGTGGGATTTAAATAGCTGTGGAAAACAAAGAAGGATGGAATATCACAAAGTCATCATGAGAGAAGAAGTTAATGTGGGCTAGAAGTATAAAATATATTAGAGAATTAGGAGGGAAGCATCAAGGGTAAAGATAGGATTGAAATGAGAGATAAAATAGAGAAATCAGAGAATGTAACAAAGAAACATCATGAGGAATTCAACATGAGGGAAGAAAGAAAAAAACCATCAAGAAACTGTGTGTGTCTCAGATTGAAAAGTCTTAGCATGGCAACTCCATGGATTTCTTCCAATACCTGGGGCAGTCTAGGAGCTGGGTCTCCATAGACTGTGTTACTTTTTGTATAGGACATGAAGTGACTCTTTTCTTTACACAGCTGATTTTTTACCTTTTTTGGTTTTTATTTTTTTATTACTTTATAAATCAAAATTTCCACTTCCTCCCCTCCCCCCACTTCTCTCCTGCTCCCCCACTCACCTTCCCCACTCCCCCTCCAGTCCTAAGAGAGGGCAGGGTACCCTGCCCTGTGGGAAGTCCAAGGCCCTCCCCACTCCATCCAGGCTTAGAAAGGTGTGTATCCAGATAGAATAGGATCCCAAAAAGCCAGTACATGCAGTAGAGACAAATCCCAGTGCCATTATCATTGGCTTCTCAGTCTGCCCCAAGTGTCCAGCTGACTTATTTTCTATGTGTCATTTTTGCTGTGACTAATCAGTCTCAGCATTGGTGTGATGATCAATGTAGAACCATGTTCACTCGATTGAGCCTTGGACAAAGTGAATCAAACACAGTCAAAGGTGTGTGGTGGTGGTAGAATGTCAGTAGTTCTGTCAATATAAGTCACAGTGATATGTGTAAACAGTCCACTATGATAAGCACACAGACAGAAGTTCTCCTTTTTCCCACATTTCTGAGGGTGTGGCATTCTGAGATGTTATAAACACAAGGTGGGGTTTGTTCCTCTTCTTATTATGATAATGGGTGTAGTCTCAGGCCTAGTGAGAACAATGTGACTCATCTGTAAACAATACATGTGTTGGAAACATGATAGACACACATGCATTAAAGATGTGGAGCCATCCATGAGCAAGACCCAAGGTAAGGTCAGGAAAGTAGAGTCTTGTTATCTCAGTGTGTCTAGCTGTAGTTTACAAAAATCACAATAATATTAATATCTCCCATTTTCCTCTAGCCTGTGATCTTGCCATTCCTGTCTTTATGTCTTTGACTGTGTCCTCTGGATGATCCCTCCAGAAATGCTCCCAGCCAGAATCTAGTTAGCTACCCACAGTAGTCATACAGAGGGACCATAGCTATCTGTTTTTATTTATCTGCAGCTGGACTGAGTTTTGCTTCACTGTACCCTGTGGGGCCATATATTTGTGCATTGAAAGTTTCAAGTAGTTTTAGTTCTCTGCCATTGAGTCATTCCATATTTTTTTTAAAATTAGGCATTTTTTCTCCCTGTCATTTTTACATGTAAGGGACATATGTGCCTGAGTATGCATGTCTGCTTGTTTGTGTGTGCACCTGGATGCAGGTGCGTGTGCATGTGTATATGTGGAAGCTGAATTTGGTGTTGGGAATGAACTTCAAGTGCTTTCTGTTTTATTCACTGAGGCAGGTCTTGCTAGGCAGCTTGCTCTTGGGGTTCCCATCTCTGGTTTTCAAGACTGGAATTACAGGTGCCATGCCCAAATGACTACTTGGGCTCTGGAGATCTGATTCTGGTACTATTGCTTATTCAGCATGTGCTTGAACTATTGAAGCATCTCCAGACCTCAAGTATCTCCTAGAGAGCCACTATCAATAATGTAGAAGAGATGCAGCATGGGTACCAAGCCTTGTCCAATTTGATAGTTATATGTTTGTTTGAGACAGGTCTTAGTATGTCCTCCAGGCTGGCCAGAAATGGTAAGCCTGTTTCTCAGCCAATTTAGTGCTAAGATTAGGTGTATGCATGCTCACATCTGACTTCCCAAATTCTCAGCACAAAGAAACCATAAAAATGGTCACTTGGTAGTTTTATGACACAATGTCTGTGGTTGTTATTAAGAAAACAACATCTCACCAGAACGGACATTGTTCCGTGGTAGAGACAAATTGCCCCTGACAAAGACATCTGCAGTCCCACATCTCAGCCTGGGTCTGGGTAGTAAGAAGATTCTGGGAGATTCTTGGAAACAGATGAGGTGGGAAGGTAACATTTCTAGCCTTGATTGGAGGCTGGAGAGTGGGAAATATGTTACTGCATCTGAGAAGGAGACACTCTTATTATCTACTCCCACAGTGTGATCATTCCAACACATGTGGTAATATAGAAGTTCATCTAATCAAAGTATTGTATGGAAGAACTGGCTTATGCCAGTGTGATATATCTACAATGGGTGCTAGGAACCAAACTCAGGATCTCAGTCACTTGTTTTGCCTCCTCCATGATGGATGTGGCTAGCTGACTGGTCAACAAGCCCCAGCAACCTTCTATTCTCTCCCACCAGCACTAGGATTACAACCACAAACAAACATTGGAGGAAAAAGTAGCCTTTTATCAACTGGCCTTGGGAAAGCCAGATTTCCACATCCAAAAGAACGAAACTCGATTTCATCTCTCTCAAATTATAAAAAACTCAATTCAAAATGTGTTCAAGGCCTAGACATAAGTCTTGAAAGTTTGAAAGTACTGGAGAAAACTGCTGGGGAAAACACTTGAAGATATATAGATAGAAAGATGTTCAGAACAGGAATCCAAATCACAGGTCTAATCCCAAGGATTGACAAAAGGATTGCATAAAATCGATGATCTTGAGATTGGAGAGATATCTCAGTGGATAATGAAGGGATAATGACTCAAAACAAGGAAACTCAGATGAGTTGGAAACTCCCATTTCAACATAATGATAAAAACACTTCCCTGATGAAAAAAAAAAACAGCATCGTACAGAGAACAAAGTCAACTCCATTGGCCTTGGAACCATGGGGCCCAGCCACAACAAGCTGAACAGAGACCACCCAGCCACCACCCAGGAATGGACCAGCCAAGGGTAAAGTACCTAACATTTCAAAGAAAATACCTAACATTCCAACCATTGTAGATAGGATCACCTCGCGTCCTTTAGCCCAGCACACAGTCATTCCCTTGACAAATATCAGCCAATGGGGGGTACTGAACCTTAGAAATCTCTCATCCCAAACTCTGTTGTGATAAAAGCCCTACCCCAACTGAGCTCAAAGCTCTCTGATCATGCCAATACATTGGACACACAGAAAGTCTGAGTTCGAAATTGAATAGACTCTTTGCTTTTATATACGGGACTTGGTCTCCTTGTTGGTTTTGCAGGGATTCCATTATCTGGGCATAACAGTAATTATATGGTACATAACTATTGATAAAACTTTCCTCCCCAAATTTCCCCTTTTATCCTATGAAGTCCAGAAGTCCTATGCCAGGCAAACCATCTCCACTCCCTCAGAGGGGCTGCTGTCCTTCACTGTTCTGATTAAAGGACAGTTCACTTCTGGAGAGTTTGGTATTCCAAGCCTTTACTTTTGCTCTCCTCCACAAATCCCAATCTAACAGTTAAGCATGAAGATTGCTTCTTCAGAGTTCCCAGGATTGATTCCCAACACCAACATTGTGGTTCCTCTGGTTCCGGGGAATCCAATGTTCTCTCTGACTTTTGTCAGCTCCCATTAGCTCAGGTAGACTGTTTCAGTGGGTGTACCCAGCATGGTCTTGACCTCTTTGTTCATATTCTCACTCCTTCCACTCTTCAGCTGGACTTTGGGAGCTCAGTCCAGTGCTCTGAAGTGAGTCTCTGCCTCTGTTTCCATCAGTTGCTGAATGAAGATTCTATGGTGATATTTAAGATATTCACAGTCTGACTACAGGGCAAGGCCAGTTCTGACACCCTCTCCAAAGAAGAACATCTTAAAGGCATCAAGGAACACACAGGATAATGTAACAATGTGATACGACAACAGATTGAAGGGCTAGCTTGGAGTTAACTTGAGGATAGATAGGAAAGAGTTTGATGTGATTATGGGCATGGGAGAGGCCAGTTGGGAGGGAGAACAAATGAAAACAAAATATGACACATGTGTAAAGATGTCATGATGGATAAGTCAGATCTGGCCCTTGTGAGTGGAAAAAATATTTAGAGATACTTAAAAATAGATACAAACAGAATCATGAATATTTACCAGTTGCTTTCAATATGTTAGAGCTATCTGAGAGACAAAAAAGTTAGATAAAATAACTTGAGGCATTTCAAAGTACCAAATTCTACACAGTGAAGTGCATTTAAATGAAAATCGTAAAATGATTTGATCCCAATGAACAAAATTATATAGGCTAGTGAGAACCTTAAACTTCTGTTTCAACTCCTGTGGTAAGAAGTTTTCATTGGTGTTATTGTAGATATTATAGATTATGAGCACTTATTATTCATGTAGAGGAACTGGGTTCAAGTCCCACCACTCACATGGCAACTCAACAACATCAGTGACTTCAGTTCCAGGTTCCTCATGATACACAGACATATGTGTGATTAAGATAAACATATAAAATACATAAATCTAAAATCTTTTAAGAAGAAAAAGATGTTGATGATTCAAAATACTAAATTGAAGCTTGCCATGTGCTCCAGGAAAGGGGTAATTTTCTTGAATAATAAAGTTCTGGTACCTGTCTGACGAGCATTTTTCTTTTTCTGTAGCAAAAACCACATTGGTATAAACACCCCCTGTGTCTGGGAGAATCTGGCATCAGGAGTCTCAGTGGGGTTGAAAAATGTCACCTAGCATTGGACCGGAATGGATGAATCCCTCAGACTTCCTTGCAAGAGACTTATTCCTTTATAGATAGTCTACCTCATTTATTTTGTTATGGTCACAATAACTGACTAATAGAGTC
This sequence comes from Ondatra zibethicus, assembly GCA_004026605.1. Lineage (NCBI taxonomy): Eukaryota > Metazoa > Chordata > Mammalia > Rodentia > Cricetidae > Ondatra > Ondatra zibethicus. The sequence goes on along the minus strand of PVIU01027171.1, from coordinate 7,763 downwards.
TTTGAGACTTCTAGATTTTTCTTTATTTCCTAATCTGGAAACCTTAGACAGTAGCACTCACTTGCAGCATCTGTGAAATGTACTTCTATATTCAAGGAAAATGAGGCTCTAATTCTTCCTGAGTACCCAGTTGGGAATTATACATGAGGAACATCTGAGACATTTGAATATTTTCACTGAATCTCTCTTAAATCAATCCAACTCAATTCCAGATCAGGTTAACATGATTACTTCAGTGAAGTCATGTCACCATAAGAATGACACAGATTGTCACATCTTCTAAGTGTTTGTGTTCAGTCAGAGACTCTGCCAGAGATGGACAGGAGACTCAGCGTATTTTAACAATTCCTGATTCTCATGTCCTCTTATTGCTTTAGAGCCAAGGCCAAAGTGAGGAAGCTGCAATTAGTCAGGAGAACAGAACCAAAACTGTCCTGACATATTTCCACTCATTAGACAACACTTCTTATCACAGTTTTCAGTTTCAGTCTGGTCCCTCCTGTCTTCTTTGTTGAGGATGCTTTACTCCAGGAACACCTCCACCCAGCTATGAAACACCATTTCCTGAATCCTCTTCTCATCTTTACTGAGCTCTGTTCATGCTTCTCCTTTCTGCATTGCTGACAGCACCAGACAAGCTGCCATGAATTCTGTTCCCACCTACACTTCTAGTGAATCCAAAGATAATTCACCTAATAGAATAACAATGTGCTGTATATGATGTTGAAACAAGTCCAGGGCATTTCCCAGGTAATAAACTGATGACTATGGATGAGTCTAATTGCCAAACACATTCATTTTCCACAAGGTGGCTTTCATCCTCATCTATCTGGAAGCTGACTCAGAGGATCTTTTAGTTGACAGTGGGTCTATGAATAGGAGGAATGAGGCAGACATACATGGGTTTATATGTATTGGTTAATTATTCTGGTCACCTTGTTGACTGTCATGAATCAAGGGATTCATGGAGAATTGTTCTAGGATCTACTCAGAGATCATGCCCTGCCAGTGTCAGGAAGAGAATCTCCTGCCCCTCCTCTACTCTTCTCCATCTGTCTGTCTGCTGGCCAGGTCATTTCCTCTGTTACTTTGTGAATGGATCTTCACTCTCCTCATTCCGTTTTTCAAGTGTTCTCAGCTTTCAAAGGGAGGCGAATAGTTGATCTCTACAGCCTGTTCCAAGAGGAACTTGAGGAAGGGCAGGTCCACAGAAACAGCTAACCTGAGCTTGTGGGAGCTCATGGACTCTGAACTGAAAACTGGGGAACCTGAGTGGCACCAAACTAGGCTCTCTGAATATGGGTGACAGTTATGTGGCTTGATTTGTTGGGAGAATGGCAGTGAGACCAGGACTTACTCTGGGTGCATGAACTGGGTTTTTGGAGTGCATTACCTATGGTGGGGTACCTTGTTCAGTCTTGATACAGAAGGAGAGGCTTGGTCCTTCTTCAACTTGGTATGTCAGACTTTGTTGACTCTCTAAGGGAGGCCTTATCTCCTCTGAGGAGAGGATGGTGGTGTGTAGTGACACTTTATTTGTGCTTTAAGAAATAAAGCTTTCCTGAAGATCAGAAAAGTAAAACAGCTACACTGACCAACCTTACAGACTAGGCAGCATGACACACACCTTTAATCCCAGTAGCCATAATGACATACACCTTTAATTCCGGTAGCCATACTCGCTTGCCATAGAAACCAGGTGGTAGTGGCACAGACCCTTAATCCCAGAACTAGAGAGGATTATAAAACAGGAGGAGACAGCTCTCAGTCTCAGACTCATTCTGAGGTTTCCTGGAGGCAGGATCACCATTTTCAAACTGAGTTGAGGTAAGAGCCAGTGGCTGGCTGCTTTGCTTCTCTGGTCTTCAGGTTGAACCCCAATATCTGTCTCTGGGTTCTTATTGTTTCTCAGGGGAGGGATGGGGGAGGTTGTGGGCAGAAGAAGAAGAGGGAGGGGAAACTGGGCCTGATATGTAAAGTGAAAAAAAATTTAAAATTAAAAAAAGCAAAAGAATTAAACTCTGTTTTCTTACTTCAAAAGATAAACTGCCACGTCCTTTCTTTCTCCAATACAACCAAACATTTAAGATGGGCATCAGCAGGCAAATGTTACTACTGCTTGCTGGTGTATAATCACACTACCTAATACCTTCCTGGCATCTGTCTTTCTCAGTTTCCAAGTCCAGGCCTTAGGGTGGTGGGGGTTGGATCATGATCCTGTATTTTTATGTCTCAGGAGGAGGTAGAGAGGCAGGAAGTAAAAGGACCTGGCCTGATGAAACTTTATTTCTCACGGGTCCATAGTCCTGACATAGTATATTTAGTGTCACCATCCATGACTTTTTTCTCTCTTGACCTGCATATGGTGGATTTAAGGTATAATCTCAGCTACCTTCACAGGCATTGGAGAGGAGAGAATTACCATGTAGGGTCCATTCCAGGTTGGTTCCAATGCCCCTAAGGCTATCTCCTTGACCAAAACAGTATCACTGGGTTCAAACAAATTCTAACTGGTGGTGGACTTGGAGGTCAGCTGGGTCTCTCAGATAGTTTGATGAACAGCCTTCACTAGAGGACGTGTTGTGACTTGAAAAAGGAATGGTTAGAGAGCTCTACCAATTGCTGGTCTTTGAGCCAGGAAAGCAATGAGAGATGTCTTCCAAACATAATGTCATAGGTGGTGAGCTATGTGGGTGCAGCAGGACCCAAGTAAAGCAAAAAGGGCATCTATCTACCCTTTACTGGACTATATCAAGTGTTTTATTAGAGTTTATTTTAACATCCTACTTATTCTTTCTATCTGCCCAGAACTCTGAGATCTATATTCACAATGAAGTTTCAAATATACACCTAAAGCTTTAGTTATTAATTGAGAGATTTTGTCTATGAAAGCTGGGACATTATTGGACTCCTTTGGTGGGGGAGGCTAAATTCGGGGGGCAATTCCTGAAGGAGCCATTTAAGCTACTATTTGAGCAGTTTCCGTCTGAATAGGGAATGTTTCTACCCACTCAGAAAAGGTATGTATAAGAACTAACAAGTATGTTTTTCCTCTGACTGTATCTCAGTTAAGTCAGTTTTCTCAGAGTTTGCTGAGGTGTTGACCTCTCATTTGGACCTCTTCCTGTGTAAGGGCTCTTTGTTTTGTACTTACTTGAGCACAAACTTGGCCTCTGGCTGAGACATTCCATGCCAGGATAGGTATAACCTATCTTTGTCTGAGCAATTCAGAGAGTTTTGTGGACCCCATGTCAGTAACAGCTTGGTGAAGTTCAGTTACAGAATCCCGCCAGTGGTTTCTTGGAGAATTATCTTTCTTTCTGGTGTTCTCCAACAGCACGTGTCTGAGCTGTTCATTTTTTCCTTTTGCATCCTCATTTTCTCTTGGTTGTATCATGGAGTCTCAGCAGCACTGGGTCAGGGAATGTCATCGAGATATCAGTAGGCCCCACTGGTCTTATGGCTGTTTGTTGAGCTGCCAGGTCAGCATCCTGGTTACCTCCCTGCATCAGAGGAGTCATCTTTTGGATTTCTTTGGCAGTGGATGGTAACAAATCATAGGGGACGCCAATTTGCCTCAAGGAGAGCCAGGATTTTTTCCTTGTTTTTAATGTTTTTTCCCCTCAGTGGTAAGAAACCGTCTTTCTTTCTAATACCTTGAACATTCACAGTAGTAGAGCATAGCAACTGTCCATTTATATGGTGCTGGGCTTTCCTTTTCCCTTCTGAGAGCCTGGGTAAGATTGATTAGTTCTTCTCTCTTGGCTGATGTCCCCAGTTTGGGCACAAATTATTTGCAACAAATATCTGGTTTTATCTTTTGTCTTGTGATAGTCACAGATGACCTTCTGAGAGTCACCTTCAGGCAAGGGAATAGAAGGTTTGAGGGTGGTGGTTTTTCAATCCTGACTTGAGGATAGTGTAGGAGTAGGGCCTGATATTGAATCACACAATTATTAGACATCCAGCATTCTGGTGTTCTTCAGAGAAGGGCTTCAATGGTGTGGGGTGCTGTAAGTATAAGATCCTGACCCAGAGTTAATGTGTGTGTGCTTTCTATTAGACTAGTAGTAACAGCTCTTATACAGGTGGGCCATCCTGTGGCAACAGGGCCCAGTCATTTTGTTGGTTATGTCACAAGGTGTTTCCACCCAAATTTTGGGGCATATCTTCTGTAATGTTTTTTTCAGTCTGGATGGGGAACACTTAGCCAGATTTATCTCTGAAGGTGACAGATAAGGCAAACTTCTTTGTTTCTTTTTGGGGTAGTGTTATCAGACTCTTCTGAAGTGTTAGGCATTGATTGATCCAAGCCAGTTCTGGGGAGCTGGAACACTTCAGGTTGTTCACTACCTAGGAGCAACTTCACACCAGCACTCCTCCATATTCTAAGGGACTCTGAGAATCCTGGTGTCTTAAGGTCTGGTCCCTGGGGATCTCAGTGGGAACCAGAAATTTTGTGGGGTATCCTCCAGAGAAGACTGCTCAGACATGGGTTTAAGTCAACACAATATCTTTATTAGCTGGGAGACTGTCATAGGCCTTTGAAACCTCAAAGCCCACTCCTAATGACACATTTTCTCCACCAAGGCCACACTTTCTAATCATGTTAATCCTTCTCAAATAGTGCCTGTGGTGGTTTGAAAGAAAATGGCCCCCAAAGGGAGGCACTATTAGAAGGTATGGCTTTGTTAGAGTAGGTATAGCCTTGTTGGAGGAAGTTACACTAAGTGTGGCACACAGTTGCTTCTGCTGCCAGTGGATCAAGATGTACAACTCTCAGCTCCTTTCCCAGCACCATGTCTGCCTGCATGTGGCTATGCCACCCACCATGACAATAATGAACTAAACCTCTGAACTCTAAGCCAGTCTTAATTAAATGTTTTCCTTCATAAGACTTGCTGTGGTAATGGTGCCTCTTCAGAGTACTAGAGACCCTAACTAACTAACTAACTAACTAACTAACTAACTAACTAACTAACTAACTAATTAACACTGCCACTCCTTGATGTCTAAGCATTCAAATTTACGAGCCTATGGGAGACATTCTTATTCAAACCACCATGATAGTACTAGTAGGCTTAATTCTTTCATATTTTATGGACATATACTTTCCAAGAGAGAACCTGGAAATGTTCACATAAAATAAATAAATAAATAAAATTTTAAAGTTCATTGAACTAAATATGGAGAAATAGAAGATAAAGATTGTGGGAGCATGTGTGACAAGGCTGTAAACTTACTGTGACCTATGAAAGGGGCAGAATGCAGACTGTTTTTCCCATAAGGGATTCTTATAGAAAGAATTGCACAAACTACGAGAAGTGGATGCAATTTAAACAAGGACATGAAGGGAATTCCCTGATATGTCTCCATCATCTCTGTGGAAAAGTTGAAGGCCTGGGAGAAATATTCTTGACTCTTTCACATGGCCAAAGATAATAAAACAACACCAGGTGTACTCCCTCTCTATACTTATATTTTCTTAAACTAATTGTAAACATCACCTCAGGTTTTGCTTGCTTTGGAAACAAAAATAAGAAGTGCTTTGTTTGCATTGCTCTTGAGCTCACAATTCCCAATACCCTGAACACCTCACTCAGACTTTTTGGCATTTTATTTGATCCATGAAGACTTAGTGTTGGAACACTGCCAAAAGAATGACACATGGTGAACATGCCCAGGCAAACTGTGACAGAGCCTCTAGGAAAAAAGGCAGATGGCCGTTTACACCAGGTACATTTTGTTCCCTGGATTTGTGCATGATTTTGTGCCTCCTCTGACAAACATTTACATTTAATTTATAAGATACGTTTATTCTTGCTGGATACCAGAACACAGCTAAAGAACCCAATCTGGTCAGTATACCCTGAGTATGGATATGGGCTTCTGCCATGCTTTCATACTTTACGAGATATAATCAATAGTATATGCCAGGCAGCTGTGTTTAAACTGGTCTATCCTGAGAAAGTTCTGGGAATGGACTTCTCTGGTAATATTTACTATGTGCTTATTGACATTTATTTGCATATCTTTTGAACTCAAATGACCTTCATTAGGCTATTGCTTTCTTTGTTACATTCATGTATAAAAGTATATTGAAACTGAAGTAAGGTTGTCTACAGCATTAGTCTACCCCTTTTTTCAGGTGAGAAGCCCCAAAAACATTGCTCAACAATGACATGGGCAGCACCTTTTGAGATTTAGTTTATAACCACAGAAATGGCAATAGAACAATTGAAAGTGATAAAAGAAAATAGCAGCCCCTGTCGACTTGTTACCCCATTAAAATAGCCTTTGAAACTGAAGGTAAATTATCTTCCACTGACTGTGGAGGGCAGTGACTGGGTATGGTGATCTTCACTCATCAGAGCTTCTTTGAAACTGTTAGAAACAGCTGAGTGGTGGTGGTGCATGTCTTTCATCCCAACCCTCTGATCCAACTATTTCTCTGGAGCCACTTTTCAGATGAAGTGAGAGTAGCAGAGAGTGGAGTGGAGACAACCTTATACAGCTGTGGATCCTTAGGCCAGCAGAGGGAGCTGGGCCTTCTCAGATGTGGTATCAACAGAAGTAGGCAGGACTGGAGGGATGGCTCAAAGGTTAAGAGTGTGTACTGCTCTTCCAGAGGACACAAGTTCAGTTCCCAGCAGCCATGCAGATCAGTTCACTACCACTTGTAACTCCAGCTCCAGAATATCTGATGACCTCTACTGGCCTTTAGGAGCATTGCAGTCTTGTTCATAAACCTTATTTCCCTCCAATTCCCACCCCAACACATACAAAATACTTAAAGTCTTAGTAGACAAACAAAAGACCTGACTTTAAAAGGGGGCAAATCTGTGATTTAGGAGTTTATATGAGACCTATTGAGGTTCCCTCTTATATCCAGGTTCTACAAAACACACAGAACCATCCAATCCTGCCAGAGATAAGAGTCTTAAGAGACATCTATCTCAGGTGACAACATAGAGAGGACAGTTACATTGAAAAGATATGTGATATGGTTATGCTGGAAGTGAGAGACCAGAATGTCTTTTAGGGTTACACGAAGAAGTGGTTGGTATGTTCCCAAGGGAGAAGCAGGACAGAACCTTTGCTGTACTTTCAGACCATCAGGGAAGACAGGAGACTCAGCATAGGTTTGACTGGTGTGTGTGACTTGGGATTATAGTGGTGTTTGCTATCTGTGTTGTCTGTGGCTTGGGTTGACCTGAGGATTGGAAGAATTAGGTAAATGGGTTGACTCTGAGTGGAGACACAATAGTTTGGTGATGCAGCTGCCCTTTCTTACATATGTATCAAAGACATTATAATGTGGACAGAATAATAAGAAAATAGAGCAAGATGGCATCCAGGACACAAAGTCAGGCATCCGTGGTATTTTGCCACCTTTTCGATTTCAAGAATTATATTAGTGTTATAAAACATGATGCATGATGAGAAGCCCATGAAAGAGTAAAACTCTTTTTACAACGTCCTTTGAATTTTTTGAAATTTCCATTTCATAACTCTGAAATTACCTCAAAAATTGAAGCACTACTAATTGTTAGCCTGAGAGAAATCCTGACTACTTCCTAAAATTATCATCAAGATGCTGTACCACATTCTCAAATGCCTCAAATTGAACCCACCAGCTGGCCTTTCTCATTACTATGTGTCTTGGTTTCCTTGGCTTTGGTCTCTGAATCATATGCAGACATTTGTGGGATCTTTGGGCCACAGGTAGAATTGTATTATCACCATCAAAATTACTGATATGG
>PVIU01027170.1:0-20922 GCA_004026605.1 Ondatra zibethicus | reverse complement strand
GACTATAAACTGCATCCATTCCCAGCATTCCAGGAGGATCACCAAGCGGACTACAAACTGCATCCATTCCCAGCATTCCAGGAGGATCACCAAGCGGACTATAAACTGCATCCATTCCCAGCATTCCAGGAGGATCACCAAGCGGACTACAAACTGCATCCATTGCCAGCATTCCAGGAGGATCACCAAGCAGACTATAAACTGCATCCATTCCCAGCATTCCAGGAGGAGGACAGGTGGAGCGTTTCCTTCCTTTGAAGGATGCCTGTGTGTTTAACTGTCCTGGCTTCTCCTGTGCTTACCTGTGTGCACAGGAACGTTTCGGACTCTACAGTCCTTATCCCCACTCCTAGCGTCTCTCTGGAGATAGCAGCTTCCAGAGAGGGGTCAGGAATGCATTTTCTCTGTTCCTCAAGAGGTCTTAGGGTCCCCTCACATGACAGTTACAACTCTGATGTTATCTTCTACTTAGAAGGTGGGGGCTCCTAGGGGAGTGGAGGGTAAAGCGACGACAGAAGTGCCACAGCAAGTGGGAATACCAGGTCCTAATGGAAACAGTTTAAACTCCCCAAAGAAAAATGTATGAGGGACAGCGGTCCAGGAAAAGGAGTCCTGGGCAAATCAGGGGGTTTTCACAGTGGGAACCATTAGCAAGTCTCTATAAACACAGTCCGCATTCCCGCTCCTTGTGAGCTGTAAGAAATCATTTTTTCTTTCTGCTCCAGGACCTGATTCTTAGTACCTGAAAGCAGAGGGAAAGTTTCTGCGGCTGTCAACAGTAAGGACTTGGTTCTAGAAAGGTTTGAGTGTAGAGTTTCTTTCTGAGTCTGTAGTTTACAGTAAAGAAACATGTTTATCACTCTCTTTAAGTGCAAACCAAATTCTCAAACACGGGTCTACCTGCCGGGTACTTACAAACGAGCAGGAGGGAGTTTATTCTCTCTGCCAATTAAAAGAATTGAAAAGCAGAAAGGACGTGTTGTTGGGAATCTTGGGGGAGTTCTAGCAGAGCCATTATATGATAGCTTGGAAATTTCGAGTCCCCCTTGGGGTTCTTGGTCTCATTAATAAAAGAATTTAAGGATGGACACAAACAGAAACTCAAGGACAAAGAACAGACTCCAGTGGAAGCTTGAAGACAGTTTATTAGAGCTTAAAAGGAAAACCTCGGGGCAGGCAAACTGTAAATCTCGTGGGTACTTGGAAGGAAGGAGGGAAATGGAGAAGGAACAACAGTTACCGCTGCATGAGATGAGGGGGTGTGGAGGTCAGCCTCCTGGCAGCAGGCAGCCATACTGGAGGGAGGGGACATGGGAAAGAGAGCTAGGAATCTCAAAGCGTTGGTGGTGATGCTTAAAAGAAGATGTGGATTCTGGCCGGCATCTGAAGAAAAATGCAGAACAAAAGAAATAGTGATATCTTCCTGAGGAAAGGCGGGGAGATGCAGGGGACTCTCCAGGTGACTAGGCAGTGGGAATTCTGGAAAGAAAAAGCACGTGCCCTTGAGGTGAACCCACTTTCTGGGTTGGATCCCCTGCCCAGCCCCTGAACCACCGGACTAGTCTAAGGAAGGAGAGTAAGGCCTGTCTCCACCTAGGTATAGATTCCATTCTTTGCACACTTACTTCTTTGTGTGTGGTGTTAAAGCAATGAACATAAAAACTGGACTCCTGAGAAGACATATACAGCCCCTCTTGGGATCGTTACATTTCTCCTTAAGACAGACCCAGGAAACAAAAGACCCTTCCCTGAGAACAAGATCGCAGAATGGATGAAGTAGTGGAAAGAAAATCACTTGGAAAGAAAATCACTTGGGACCTGGCCCATCCAATAGACATTTCACATTTCCAGCTAGCTGGACCATCAGAGAGGCTGGTCACTTCATCCCAGGCAGGTGCCAACACTGTAGAGTGATGGACACAGAAGAAGAACAGCCCCCCCACACACACACCCGTTACTAAACTAATCCCAGAAGACAGAAAAGAGGAGTCAAGAGGAGAATTCTGTTATCATATTACTACTTATGCAAAATGGGTGGTAATGGTACCTGGAATGAATTCCCAAAATCCAAAGAGCTAAGTTTTTGCAATTAGTTCATTCCTGTCCATCTGAGTTTAGAAAACAAAAACAACAAACAACAAACAAACAAAAAACCCACAAAGGCAAATTTTACCAATCACCCTCAGATTCCAAGGAAGACTGGAGCCCCAGGTCCCCTACACTCATTCCAGTCCTTAGACAGAGCATGTGTCCTACATCCAATGCCTCAGCCCATCCTAAAATACCTTGCCTGTGTCATTCTCAACCTCCAGACTTGTACCAGGATGCATATCTTCTGCACCAACACAGCTGGCTATGTCCACACCAAACAACCAATGAAATAAGTTCGCATGCTGTCTTATGTTAGGTTTTTATTGCTGTAATGAGATACCATGATTTCAGCGACTCTTATAAAGAAAAACATCTAAATAGGGCTGGCTACAGTTTAGAAGTTTGTTCCATTATTGCCATATTAGGAAGCATCGTGGCACATAGTCAGACATGGTACTGGATTGGTAGCTGAGAGCTCTACATCTGGATCTGCAGGAAGGGGCCAGAGTGAGAGACACTGGGCCTGGTTTTGAGCATCTGAAACCTCAAAGCCCACCCCCAGTGACACACTTCCTCCAACAAGGCCACACCTAACAGTGCCACTCCCTGCGGGCCTCTGGGGGCCATTTTCATTCACACCGCCACACATGCCAAGGTCTGGTCACAAAAACACAAACAATATAAAAGATCAAAACAGAACGTCCTCTCCAAATTCACCAATCCCGTAAACATGCCACCCAGTGAGAACTGCCGACATCAACTCCACTGTAGAGAATTTGAAAGAAAAATTCCAGAAGTATAAAGAAGACAAAAACAAATAGCTCAGTTAACTTAAAGAGAATGACCTTAAAGACAGCAAATGTCTGAGCGAAAGCACAGACAGAAGCCTGAGTGGAAAAGTGAAGGCAATCCTGGACTTGATAACTGGATTCAAGAAACAAGAACACTGAGAACAGAACAGAAAAGGCTGCAATCAACACACACTTTTCAATAATTAAATATTAGTTGTAGGAATTCATTCTGCCAATAGCTTTGTGGTACCAGCCTTAGGGCGTGGCTTCTTGTCTGTGGATGTGGTCCCTTAAAGGGGAGAGAAGGCGAGGGCGCTCTCTTGAGCCGTGAAGACCAGGTCAGGTGACTTGGTTCCAGCTCTGTGAGTCTATATTTCCCATAGGTCCCCTTTTAATAAATTTACACACACACACACACACACACACACACACACACACACACACACACACACACACACACACACACACACGGTTCTCCCTACAATTAGTGACCTCAATCTGCCAGTCAAAAGACACAAAGTAGATGAATGGATTAAGAAACAAAGTTTACTTTTTTGTTGTCTGCAAGAAACAAGAAACTCAGCTTTAAAGATAAGCAACATTCTAATGTGAAGGGAAGGAAACAGGATTCCATGCACATGGAACCAGGACAGAAGGAGGATTTACTCTCTTACTACCTGACCAAAGACTTCAAGCTAATACTTATCAGAAGAAATAGAGAAGGACATTTCATTCCATTCTAGGGAACAATTAATCAAAAGACATTGCAGTCCTATGAATACATGAACCCAGTTTCATAAAAAGCATACCACTGTAGTTAAAGACACTGATTAACATCAATCCATTAATAGTAGGTGATCTCAGTACACACTTTTTCCAATAACACACCATCTGGACAAAAACTAAATGGAAACATATGAGAATTAAATGACATTATACATCAAATGGACCTAACGATATCTACAGAACATTTGAGTCAAACACAAAAGTATACACTTTCTACTCAGCAGCCCATGGAAGCTTATCTAATGTGAGCTACATCCTGGGCCATGGTGGGATGAAGAGTGTAAGAGCCAGAGGGAATGGAGGACTCCAGGGAGTCAAGGTCCTCTTCATCACCAGGATTGGCACCCAGAGGAATTCACAATTCCGACTGTGGCAGCGTGCACAGGGCCTGCATGGTTCTGCACCCGTTGAGGTCCTTGAGCTGAGAGGAGAAGTGGACACCCCCCCATCCCTAACCCAGAAGCTATCTCCAATTGACAGCCACTTGCAAATGAAAATTAGTTTCCTCCAAGGGAGTCTCACTGGGAAAACAAATACCCTTAAGGGTAGACTGCATGCTCAGCAGTAGATGCCAGCAGAAAATGCAGTCACGGGCATCCTTGGAGCCTCCTTGTCTCATAATGGCATGCTAAGGTTTTTTGTTTGTTTTGTTTTAAATATTATCTTTTTAAAAGTATTTATTTTATCTTTTTTTTACTTTATGTTTTCTCTCTCTCTCTCTCCTCTCTTCCCTCCTCCCAGGTCCTTTGCATATATATTAAAGCTTCCAGTGTAGTGTTTTTCAGGATCTCTGAGTGTGTGAACAAGTGGATCTCCACGTTTCTATCTGTTGCTTTTACCTTTTCTTGGGCTCTTTTCCTTCTGTTTGTTTGTTTTGCCCTATTCCAGTGTGTTCATTTCTGTTTTATCTTATATTTTATCATTATACCTTAGAAGCCTGCTTGTTTTCTAATGATATAGAAAGGGGATTTGCAAGGGAGGACAACATGGGGAGGAACTAGGAGTAGTAGGGGAGGAAAACTGTTAACTGAATATATGGGATGAGAAAAGAGTCTATTTTTAATAAAAAGGGGGGAAATCACTAGCTTAAAAATTAAAATACAAAAAACTAAACAAGTGTTGCCAGTTTAGGGAAAATCAGTCTGCAGTTACCACAGATATAAAAATGAAGTACCCTAAGTTACATCAACACAGACACACTTACAACCCCCCCCACACACACACAGAGAGAGAGAGAGAGAGAGAGAGAGAGAGAGAGAGAGAGAGAGAGAAAGGGGTTGTTTGAGATGAAGAAGATTAATGAAGGGCATATGGGACAGGAAGCATAGGACATGAACAAAGTACAAATTTGTGTGTATGTTTGTGTATACCTGTATCTATGTGCATGTATGTATCTGTGTGTGTCTGTGTGTGTAGGTGTGTCTCTGTGTTTGTATATATGTCTGTATATGTGTGTGTGTGTCTCTGTCTGTCTGCGTGTCTATATATATGTGTGTGTCTCTGTGTAGGAATGTTTGTGTGTGTGTGTAATATGTGTGTAGGTGTGTCTCTGTGTTTGTGTGTGTGTCCATGTGTGTGTATACATGTATATGTAATGGTTACTTTCCTCAGCTTAGTTTAAGGGGGGACACAATGCATCACTGTGGGAAAACATGGTGTCAGGAGCATGGGGTGACCTCACACCGCATCCCTGGTTAGGAACAGAAAGAAGAATGGATGATGGAGCTCGAATTATCCTATTTCTCACTTACTCAGTCCCAGCCCAAGACATCCATCATGGCCTCCCCTCCTTAATTGAGCCTTTCTGGACACTGCCTCACAGATGCGCCCAGAGTCTGCCTCTTTAAGCTCTTGTTTTTTTCTCAATTCAATTAATTGGCCATTGAAATGAACTATTACAGTAATACAAAAATGCCATAACAAAAAATAGAATTAATAAAATGTGACATTTGGAGTTTGTGACACTCTTCTGTTCTCTTAAAGGGAGTAAACAGAGACTCGTTGCTTTTCTCCTGTAATGTTTAACTGTGCCTGCAGGGATAGGGCTGTCGCTGGAGTGCAGCAGGGTTTATTACTAATAAAATGAGGCTGTTCTTATTTTTTAAAAAGTTGGGCTATGATTAACTTGGGAATATTTTTAATCATTGGACGGTCATCTGGGAGGTCAGTTAGTGACCCAGATTATTGACTGGAAAGAGACTTCCCTGAAGCTAATCATTGGAAAGTCATAAGCTTGAAAACCTGTCATTTTCCAGGCAAATGCTGAAGGCTAGAACAAAATAATATAATCCCTATAAAATTCCAGAGGCCACTGGATTTATTCTGTTTTATTTTAGGATTGTATACCAGCTGATCTAACAGTCAGCCATCAAGACGGAATGAAAACCATTGCAGGCATTGAATCCTGGGGAGAGGAGGAGAAGATGACGGGAAGGAAGAGCAGAGCTGAGAGGGGAGGAGTAGAAAGGAGTGGGATTCCGTATCTTCCTCAGACAGGTGTTAGCAGACTCAGAATGACTGCAAAGGGGGCAGAGGACACGGGACAGTCAGAGAGCCTCCACTCTGAGGACACGGGACAGTCAGAGAGCCTCCACTCAGAGGACACGGGACAGTCAGAGAGCCTCCACTCAGAGGACACGGGACAGTCAGAGAGCCTCCACTCAGAGGACACGGGACAGTCAGAGAGCCTCCACTCTGAGGACACGGGACAGTCAGAGAGCCTCCACTCTGAGGACACGGGACAGTCAGAGAGCCTCCACTCAGAGGACACGGGACAGTCAGAGAGCCTCCACTCTGGGGCCAGGACACAGGCCTGAGGAGAGCAAGATAGAAAGGACAGCATTGTTATGGAAACCTTCTCAGGAGGGATAGAAGGAAAGGAAGGAACAGGCAAAAATGGGAAAGAGGGAGTATTGGAAGGGAGGACCGGAAGAGAGGACCAAGGACCGTCTCTCCATGGCTGAATTATTGAGACTGAAAATGGAGACCTTCTCTGTTTATTTAACTGTTCCTTCTCCCCAGGAAGACAAGGCAGGAGACTGATTAACAATGTCACTGTTTACTTTAGGAAACTCCTGGAAACCAATTTGTCTGTGGAAATCATTTTTCATTTTGACAAATAGCTCTTCAATTAAAAAGAAGAAAACGGTGGGCCACTCATTCACCAAACAGCACTAGGCCAGCCCAGTCTTACTTCATCCCTGCTTCTGAGAGAGTAATTTCTCTAGCCTTGTCCGATTCCAGTAAATTCACATTATACCACTAGAGGCGAAATTTCAATGTCTTGTACACATCCCTGTGATTGTCAACTTGACCGGATTAAGAAATGCCAAGCAGATTAGTGGAGCTGGCCTCTGCACTTCCAGGATGGAGTCTCTAGAAGCAGCTGGGTCAGAGGTCTCCGATGTACTCAGTAAATCGATCTCTTGGATTCTTGTTAGGGTGGCATTGCAGGAGGTGATGGGAGCTCAGAGATGAGACGCTGGGGACGAAGCTTTGGTGGCTGCTTCCTCTCTGTATTTCCCATTGCTACTTCCTGGCTGCTATGTGAACCTCTTGGGTATGACTGACACCGGAGAAAACATCAGAAGAATAATTCCTTCATGAAGTGTCATAGTAGCATAGGAAAATTTAACCATCCTTTTAAGTTTTTTTCTCTGAGATACTTAACGATTATCTCTCCCTAGAAGATTGTGTGTGTGCATGTGTGTGCATATGTGTGTAACTTTTTCCACACACATGGAAAATAAGAGAGAAGTATTCATTCATGAGTAAAAGTGCAAGAAATAAAAGTGTAGTCTTAATGCCTTAATTGGGTTAGAAGTAAATGCTAGAACATTCTATTGTAAAGACTGACTTGGGGTTTTATTGGAAGCTGTGAAGTAGGTGCTGGAAAGGGTGTAGGAATGAGGGAGGGAGACAGGCAGTTACAGGAAGGAATGAGAGCAGGCCCTGTGCCCCAGAGCGCGGGTGTGCTGACAAGAGGCAAGAGCTGAAAACGGAGACAATCCATGGGCTCAAGCTTGTGGAGGAGGGAACCAAACTCCCCGCTGAAACAGGACTCGTGACAAAGGGTGAGAGGGAGCCGGGTGATGGAGTATGAAGGGGCGACCTCTCCTTGTCCTCGCTCTGCCCCTGTCCCTTTCTCCTCCTTCTCTCCCTCAGGACCTTCTCTTCCCCCACTCCCCAAAAATGGTTGGAAATGTATTTCCCCAAACGTTTCTGAACATTTTAATATTTTACCTCTTCTCTTTTCACCGATTACATTTCTATAATGAACACACACATTTTAAAATAAAAAGAACTTTTGTGTGCTAGAGAGAACTGAAAGTTTTCCTCCGACTTCAACAGTAACAATAAAGCAATCCACTGCATATAAAATAAACCATACAGGTCATTGTCTACACCGCCGCTCTGTACCAAGCTCCTGAATAGGCCATAGTGAAGAGCCAGTGAGAGCACCCATCTGTGACGAGATGCTTCGGGCTTGCATCTGTGGTCGTAGCATGGCTCCCTCATGCTCATAGCACTGATACTTTAACACAACAGAGTTCATTCGAGTGTCAACCTCTCTAGCAGCATCTAGAAGATGGTGAGAAACTCACAGAGTTTGTCTGGGCATTAGAATCCCAACACAAGAGTGGCAAGCCATCATTCCATAGGTGCTTCCAGGCCCACATCCCCGTTTTTCCTTTTAATATCTAGACGTTCTTCTGCTCAGTGATTTCAGACATTGCACAGTCAAGATCGAACTTCCGACTTCTTCAGTGCTCTGAAGCTGCCTTTACGAGACACCAGAGCCTCCTTAGAAGAAATAAATTAGAGGCCTTCAGGTCCTGTGGCCACAGGCAAGGCTTCTTTGGGTGAAACAGCTTGTAATTCCCACCTGGTGCCGAACATGACTGCTGAAACATTTCAGAGATTGATTTGTTACGGCACCTGGGGAAATTCTCCCTCTTGACAGGCCATCCTTACCAGATGCCGGCAGAGCGTGATGGATGATCTGCCTTGTCTGAGACTCGCTGTGGGTGACATCATGAAAACTACAAGCTTCCACTGGGCACAAAGAAAAGATGAGCAGGGAATGCCTGGCTCGAGGATGTTCCAGATGGTCTCTCTGGTTATTGTCACTCAAATGACAACATTTCTCAACTTTTCAGCCCAGGCTCAGGCACAGAGCTATGAGGTGGAGTCACAAGGGCTCTGCTCACTGACTCCCTCTCTTCTCTTAGCATCACTTCCTAAAGGGAAGCAATTCACTGAACGCTACTGAATGTTGACTTGGGTGTGCAGCTTAACCGCTAGTCCCCGGACCACTCCACTGCCCCAGGACACGAGGATTCTATTTAGACAAAATTCTCACCAGGGAAGCATATCAAATTATAAGAAGCCTAGCCTATCTTTACTGAAGCATGACTAGATAAACCCTCAAAGCGCTTCTTTAGGGAAACTCAGGCTAGCAACATTCCAGCACAGCAACTGTCTTGGTGCGTGTGTGTTTTGCACTGCCTTTGCAGTTACCTGGTGATGTTTGCAAAGAGTGCGATTTTGAAGAACACGCACTTTGTTAGCAGAATAGTTGGATTTGCCTCTGCTGGGAGTTCTGAGTGTTGGCAGGATGTGAAACCTTTCATTTTCTGAAGTCTGCTGCAGAATGTAAGTAAAAGAACATACACGCAAATATGTGCCGAACCCCTAATGTCAGCAACTGATGCTAATGACATCCTCATTCCAACTCAGACACAAGCTTGGCTTTCCTGGTGTCTTCTTCCACTGCCCTCTGCATGCCCAACACTGCCCTCTGCATGCCCAACACTGCCCTCTGCATGCCCAACACTGCCCTCTGCATGCCCAACACTGCCTTCTCCCACTGCCCTCTGCATGCCCACCACTGCCCTCTGCATGCCCACCACTAACTGAAGAAAGGAGCTTATGTACTCGTTTTAAGAAGCAAAGTTGTAAAGTCGAATGTCCCCACCAGATTGGCCTTTGGTGACTGATTGATGATTGACGCGGGAGAGTACGGATCACTGGGGCAGTGCTACAAGACAGTGGGCTTAGCGAGCCAGTAAGCAGTAAACAAAGTTCCTCCGTGGTCTCTACTTCAGGTTGTGCCTTGATTTCTTGCTCTACTGAGTTCCTGCCCTGACTTCCCTCAGTGTTGGGCCGTGACATGGAACTGATTAGCCACATCCCGGTCACACCTGTCGCTCGAAGCTGATGCTCCCCAGCAGACTTAGAAACAGATGGGTAACTTCTTACAAGAGAAACCTCCTACCTCAGGACCCATTCTAGTGCCAGTAAGCTTTACTTTGCCTCAGTGAAACACCTATTATCTATTAATACTGAGTCCTCTGCTGGTGGTGGTAACAGCTGAACAAAGTAGGGCTTCTGAGTGGATAGCCCAGTATAGTACGGGAAACGCAAACAGTTCATTTAGCGCAGGTGGTTGAAGATGATTGTCTAATTTCGGAAGCTCTCCCTCAGGTTACATTTCCTTCCTACATCTTCAAAGAACCCTCACCCTTACTAGCTTTATGATACTTCACGGCAAAGCATTGCTTTGTCCCTCGCCTCTCTCCTCTCCATCTTAAATAAAATATCTCCAAAGGGCATCTCCAAGGGACCAGCCTAAGGGACTTACCTACATAGAATGTCAGTTAACAGAGTTTTGCTGCTGTCCTGGTTCTGGGATCCTGCACACAGCCTAACACACGGCACACAGAGTGCTGTGAAATGTAGTTGCTTGTAACTAGCCCCAGTGAAGAGAGCAAGTGGCACACACCCCGCCCCTGGTCCTTTGCTCTCTCCCTACAAAAATTCTTTCATGTACTTGAGTTCCTCATAACGGAGCCTAGAGTATGACCCTTCTGTCCCTAGGGCCATGGTACCCGAAGAAGAAACATCTCACTTCCTTCCAATCAGGTTCTGTCTCTAGTGTATTGGTTTTCTAGTGACCATATTCAGTGCCAATAACACAGTGGTTGTCAACCTGTGGATCAAAAACCCTTTGGAGGTTGAACAACCCTTTCATAGGGATCACCCGAGACCATTGGAAAACAGATTTTTGCATTATGTTTAGTAACAGTAGCCAAATTACAGCTATGAAGTAGCAACAGAAATAATTTTATGGTTGGGGTCATCACAATATGAGGAACTGTATTAAAGGACCTCAGCCTTAGGGAGGTTGAGAACCACTGCAACAAAAGAAGGATGAAGAATTGTGTTTTGTATATTAATTATTATGCTAACATTTGAGAGACTTAAGAGTCATGGTAGATGTGGGGGAGGCCTTCATTGCCAGCTCCATTGTTGGTATAATCTGACTTAGGAAATGATTTTTGAGCATTTATTATCTATGTAGGAGGCAAAAATAATTTACTGTCTACCCTGAGTTCTTAACCAGGACCTTCTGTAACAAAAGACAGATTAAAATGAACACACACACACACACACCCATATATCCAGAAGCTTGGCATTATGATACCTCATGTATACACAATACAACTGGAGAACCGGGGGGGGGCATTAATATGAACACATAAAGGAACCTATGAGAGTCTGCGAGGCCTCCCCCCAAGGCTGACATTAACAGAACACTAATAGAAAGGCTATTCTGTACAGGTGCCTACTCAGTCCAACACAGTGCCACGGAGCTCCCAGCTACTCCAGCTCTCTGACCCACTTCCTGTCTCCTCTCACTACCCATATGGTCCTCGCCTGATTCCTTGTTTCCGAACACAAGACCCTGAAAGTCCCAGTGGGTGGGCCCCATAGACAATCCTTGTTCATAACACTAGAAAGTGAGCACAGAAAAGAGAAATTTCAAAGACGTGGCTTGGAATTCAGGCTTGGATATCATAAGCTGAAGCCAACGCCAAAGCAATTTAAGGTTGTCCTTTATAGGGTGAGAAGAGGGGAAAGCCCAGAGATGAAGGGTCGGGTTGTCGTGGAGACTGATATCATGCACTAAGCCCTCTTCTTCTGAGTCATAGTCTCTTCTAATACAGAAAAGACTTTTTCCTTTTTGTCCTAACAAAAGGGAGCTCCTACCCTATCCTTTAACTTTACCCGTGTTTGCTTTTACTAAAATAATCAGTTTTGACTGGGGGTATAGCCGGGGGTACATCGCTTGCTTAGCAAGTCTAAGGCTCTGGATTTAACTCCCAGCCTTGCAAAACCATCTACCAACTAGTCAAGCAGACACAGAGAATTAACTCAAAGGCATTTTGTGATACAGGAAAAATGGATTGACAGACAGAGGCTGTCTAGCTTCAGAGGGGTGAGAGTCCTAGGAAATCGACAGTCTCTAAAGTCACCAGAGGGCCAGTAGCCTCCCGGTTGTTGTCTCACCAAATTGAAGAAGAATGTGTACAGAGGAATTATTCTATAACTGCAAAGAGAAGACAGAGTTGCTGTACAGCAGGAGTAGAGCTGCAGAAACAGGATACCATGGAAACCAACGGACTAAATAGGAGATAGAAACAGAACACCCAGTGTATTAATGGAGAGATGCAATCTATATCCACATATGAAATTCAAAGGAAGGCTAGGTGTCAAAGCTTAAATACCTTTCTTCACAGGGGAGAGGGAAGTGAGTACACGTATATATCTTTCTTAGGGTGAGTGGGTGGATGGATCAGGAGATGCAAAATAGCTTGTAAAATGAGCTCTTCAAGATGCGAATGAGTTCAAGGTACAGACATTATCTTCTATGGTCAGCTGCCCCTTTGCGAACCCTGATCAGACTTCTTTTCTTTCTGAGGAAGAAAATGAGATTTCAGGGAGAGATGACAAGCAACGGGTTCTCTTGTAGTTTGGACTTCACCATGGAAGGTGATTTCCAGAGGCTGTTTGTGTGTCTCTGCTTGGTGGAGAAGAAGAAAGACAAGGGAACAGAAACCCTGAGTCCGATACCTCCCTACTAGTCCTGGCCTTCTTAGCACATAAACACACCAGGCTGCTCTCTTGCTGGTGTGTGTGTGTGTGTGTGTGTGTGTGTGTGTGTGTGTGTGTTATGCACATGTACCTGTTTCTGTGTGCATCTGTGTGGATGTCTGTGTATGCTTGTGTGTGCTTGTGTGTGTGTGTGTTATGCATATGTACATGGACCCATGTGCATCTGTGTAGATGTCTGAGTGTGGTTGTGTGTGTGTGCGCTATGCACAAGTGCCTGTTTCTGTGTGCATCTGTGTGGATGTCTATGTATGCTTATGTGTGCTTGTGTATGTGTATGTGTGTGTTATGCATATGTACATGAACCCATGCACATCTGTGTAGATGTCTGAGTATGCTTGTGTGTGTGTTTGTGTGTGTGTGTGTGTGTGTGTGTGTGTGTGTGTAGGCCAGAGATCGATGTTTCCTATTGCTTCTCCACTAT
This sequence comes from Ondatra zibethicus, assembly GCA_004026605.1. NCBI lineage: Eukaryota > Metazoa > Chordata > Mammalia > Rodentia > Cricetidae > Ondatra > Ondatra zibethicus. The sequence goes on along the minus strand of PVIU01027170.1, from coordinate 7,875 downwards.
TTTTATTTTAAAGTCTCAAAGTTGCAGACTTCATTGGAGTTGATGATTTCAAAGGAGGGTGAGACTTTTAGATGTGGAGGGCACAGAACATATTCAAGTTCAATTTTCCAGGACCAGAAATGAAAAGAGAATCAGGGTTTTCAATATAGAGAATTTAAGACGAGTGTCTTCCAGGCAGAACCAGACGCATGGCCAACAGCGTGGACTGTTGGGAAGATGCCGCAAGGCAGGAGTGGCATGAGCTTCCTCCAGAGGACTTCTTCAGGCTACTGCTCGCAGGGAAGGACAGGTAGCATTGCTAGCAGAGGGAGCTGCTGTGCCTGCTTCTCAAAGGGAACCTAGGAAACGCTATCCTTGGGAACATCATCAAAGGCTGGCCCACTGTTTCCCCTCTGTCTCTGAAAGGCTGTTGTCCATGTTTAACTCTCAGGAGGCGGTGTCACCCGCATGCCAGTGAGTCAGGAAAGTGTTTGCCTGAAGAAGCTAAACCTTGGCATTCCCCTGGATGTTGCAGAGGCCCCCGTGATGCAGCGATTCACAGGGATGCCCCAGCTCAAGCCCAGAGAACTCGCTAAACTCTTTGTGTTTAGTTTCTCGAACCAGGAAGGGTCCATGTAACTGATTTAAAAAAAAAAAAAAACTGTCATCAAATGCTTTGTCTTCTTTATGAGTTGGGGCTGTTGTTCATTTGTCTCTGTGCTGGGCTGGGCTGAGGGAGCTGTAAAAGACATTGCTGGGGAGCTGGAGAGATGGCTCAGAGGTTACAGAGGTCCTGAGTTCAATTCCCAGCAACTACAAGGTGACTCACAGCCATCAGTAATGTGTTCCCAGGTGCCCTCTTCTGGCCCGCAGTGCAAGCACACATGTAGGCAGAATACTGTATACATAATAAATAAATCTTTGAGAGAGAGAGAGATTACCAGGGAAAGTGAGGCTCTATCAATTCTGGGCCAGACTTCTCAAAGTGTTAGCAATATCTGCTTTGCCTTCTGAGCCCTGTGCCAGAGACCATGTGGAGAAACAATTCCAGCCACCCCACAGAGACAGCAGCAATGTGATGGTGCCATTGTGTACCACTCCAGGAGGATGCCAGACAGGCTGCCGGGGAAACACACTAAGTGAGTCACTCTGCGTGATACAGAAATAGATTCCTGCAGAGCCCTGCCTGAATTTCTCACTCTCAAAATTCTGACGTTCATGAAATGGTGTTGTCTGGTGTCAGTGTGTTTGGGCACAGTCCGCTACCGGGCAATTGTTAAATGGACACTCCTGGGTGACAGACGAGGACAGATGCCTCGATCCATCACCAGATGTTTGTGGACCTCATCCTCTACCTCCCCTCAGCCTGCCTGTGAGTTCCACCAAGAGAGCCTGTGAAAAAGTGGGCATGCCGGGTGTGGACGTCACAGGCTGTAGACACTCATCACACAGCCTGCAGACCGTGTGTGAGCTGTCTGTCATTCCAGTAACTAACTGTGATGCTCTGTAAATCTGCTCTGAACTAAAACCATACCAGAGCTTAATTGAGATGTTAACACAAGTGGACAAACAGTGTAGAGAAGTATATTCTCTTGGTGAACCTTGTCTCCTATAAATAAATAAATAAATAAATAAATAAATAAATAAATAAATAAATAAATAAATAAATAAATAAATTCAAACTCCTGTCAGCTGGCCTACCACAGAGCAACCATCTATTTAAAAAAAAAAAGTACTAAGGCTCAGTTATGGGCTGTTGGTGTCTATGAAGTTTTAATGAGCCAAATATACATATACACATGCACACACACACACACACACACACACACACACCCCATTTCCCAGCACAGTGGTCCAGCCCACACCAGGCAGCAAATACTGCAGACAGAAGACTGCTGACCAGCTCTTTCTGCAGAGAACCATCTCGAGGGCACTGTCGGACATGTTGTTTAAGTTTGCAGCGGCTGGAAGAGCTCTATTCTAAAAACATTAGGTAGCTATGTGGTTTGACTCAGAGCTCCGATCAATAGAAGGAAGAAGTGGAGGAAGCCACCCACAGGCATTGTGGCAGCTCCTGCCATGTTCCAGCTGCCCAGGTTAAAGGTAGGGTGTAGCAGAGACTAGCAAGAGGTTAGTTAGTTGAGCGTTTAAAAGGAAATCTCAGTTTAGGTGACTTGACATAGCTCCCAGATATTCCTGAGATTCTAAGCAGAAAGCAACAAGCAAACACACACACACACACACACACACACACACACAATCTCTGGCTTCTGGCTGACTTTCAGACGATGTGCAAGCAGGAACTAAAAACTAGGATGATCCTATAGAAAGTCTGAAGCTGGAAGCCTTGCCTTCTCAAAGAGGAAAACCACAAAACCTAGGCATTAAAGAAAATCCAACCAAGCGCCAGGTGCTCACAAATGGACCCCAGATGTGACTACTAAGAAGCATCAGCATGGGGAGACAAACGTCAGAAGCCAGACCCTGCAGAGACAGGGCAGCTGCAGCGTTCTTCCCAGAGAGTCGCTGAACTAGTAGCAATGCAGAAAACAATAGCAACGACGGCCAATGACCCCCAAGAAACCTTGAGGGAGAGAAGAACCGAACGCAAGCAGGGCAACAGTGTCTCGGAACTCAACATTCTCCAATCACGAAGATGCTAAGGAATGGAGAAGGTGTGGTGCACACTGGGGAGTGGGGAGGGACACAGAGCAGTAACGCCTGGATGGAGCTTAGCAGTCAGAGACTTTTAGATCAGCGAGCACAAGCACAGAAGCAGTCTTTATAGAACGCAGGTGCCACGACAGAAAGGTTAAAAAAAAAATCTAGAGTCGAAAAGCACACCATCTATAAAGAAGTAGGTGTCAGAGGGGCTCATCGGCAGGTTGCAACCAGCCAAGAATTAATCAAGTTAAAATATAGGTCAGCAGGTATTTTCTAGTGAGAACAAAAGCACAAGGGGATGAGAAAGAACAGAACAAAACAAAAGAAGCAAAGCTTCGGGACCGTGTGCTCACAAAAGTCCCAGAAACATAACAGGAGGGAGAGGAGGTGAGTTAATATTTAGAAAGTAAGGGATAAACCTTTCTCAAGTTTGATTTTAAAATATAACCAAATCTTTAAACAGCTCAATAAACTACAAGGAATAAAAGCAAAGCCCTCCCTCTATACGTGCAGTTCATAGAATCAAAGCCAAGGAGAAAATCGGAAAGAGAAAGAGGGTGTCTAGCAGAGCCTTTGCCTGACTTTTGACATCACAGGAATGGAGAGGACCAGGGGAGAGCAGAGTGGTGCTCCAAGTGCTGCGAGAAGACTGCAGAAAGCCTTCCACAGCCAGCCCTGGTCCCTCTGAGACTGAGGCAATGGTTAAGCAATTCTGAGAAACATAAAAATTAAGAATTCATAATTAACAGACTTTCACTACAAGACACATTGAATGGAGTAATTTGTGCCGAAAGGAAGGAGATAAGGTGTTGCTTTTAATTCAAACAGATGTAAAAAGCACCAGTGAAATTGGTGGCATAGGAATTGTTAAGACAGCATAACCACATTTAAGCTTGCATCGCTGTTTGTCTTGCTTTCCAAAGAGAATGTGTAAAATAATCACAAAAAGGTCGCAGCTAATATCTGGCCTGCGGGACATCAATTGTTCACAGAGGAAGAAGAGAGGTGAAAGCCACCGGATCAGAGCTTTGGGTGCTCTGCCAATTGAGCCAGTCTTTACCCTAGCTGGATTGTCTGAAAGAATGTGCTAACCCATAAGTAATCACTAAGAAAATAGTTGAAAATACGGAAAACAAAGGAATCTAAAAGGTTCACCAGACAATGTCAATTCAACACAGAGGAGTCGAGAGTTAAGAGACAGGAGCACGAAGATATGGCATACAAAAAATCTAAAGCAAAGAGCAGACATAACTCCTACTTGGCCAATAATTTTATTAAGTAAAAATGTGTACATCAATCAAAAGTTTGTGATTGACAAAGCAGATTTTTTTAAGTTATAGAAAATCCACAGAAGACGGATATTGGTTAAAAATAAAAATAAAATTAGTAGCAGCACTAATATAGGACAAAGGAGAGTTTAAGGAAAGGAAAATACTATTAGGAGCAAAGAAGGGTATTTTATATTTAGAAGAGGGTCAATTCATGGAGAAGACATGATGTGTTCAATGTACATGATAAACATGGACCATTAAAATACGTGCAGGAGACAGAAGAATTGAAGAAAAATAACAGACAACTGAGAACAATACCCAGAGCTGAATACCTACTAGAAAAACTAGAAAAAAAATGTACCACAGCCCTGTAACCATAGACACCAGCAGAATTCAGCAAACTCTCCTCAAGGCACAGGGACACCTAGAGTATCCTCCATGAGAGGCCGGGGCATAGTGTTCAATGAGTTTAAAAGGATAGAATCATATAAAATGTGTTTTCCAGCAACCATGGAATTAAAATGTTCAATCAACACAAGAAACATTTGGAAAGTTACAATTATTTGAAATGAAGCCACGCTCAGAAGTAACTACATGATTGAAAGAGAGAACAGTAGAAAAAAGTATAAAATACTCTGAAAGCAATGGCAATGAGAAGACAACACATGACTCAATAGCGATAATGGATTCGGTGCTTACAGAGAGCTTTAGAACTATGTAAGGCTATGTGTAAAAGGGGATTTTAAGTAAATAATGCAAGTTCCCACCTCAAAAACGTAAAGTGAAGAGCAAAGCAAACTGAGAGAAAGTAGGAAGGAAGGAATAGGAGCCTTGTGGGCTTAACAAAGAACGGAATGGAAGGAATGGGGCCGGACGTTTACACTTTTAAAGATCAGTACAGTTGGCAGCGTCTAGCTGGCCTCACCAAGAAAAGAACAAATTACTGCAGCTAAGGACAAAAGAGGAACATCCCTACAGACACAGAATAAAAGATGTATTTTATATATCTAGGCATGTGTCTGTCTGTCTGCCTCTCTTTCTTTCTCTCTCTCTCTCTCTCTCTCTCTCTCTCTCTGTGTGTGTGTGTGTGTGTGTGTGTGGCAGGTGTTTCCAGAAACCACAAGAGGGTGTCAGACGCCAGAAGCTTGACTTAGGCAGTTTGGGGTTGTTGTAAGCTACCCGCTGCACCTTACACAGACCCTTGTGCAAAGATGAATTAATAAATTAGAACATCAGTGATTGTAGAGGTGTTGGAATTATATAGGTCCAGAGTCTAAACACAATTTATCTGGGGCTGTTTTTAGCTCCCATAATAGCCATCTCTGACCAAATTCTGTGTCTCACCTAATAACATCCTTTTGACTACCAGATAAAAGTGTGTGAGACCACTAGATTCTAGCAACTAGAAAGCTGAGAGCGGCAGGCAGCTCCTGAGGCTCACAGGGATCTCCCTGTTTTTCTGCAGTCTGCCTACCTGATGTTTCTGCTGATGTGCCTTGATCTGTGGCTTTCTTCCGCTCCCATGAAACAGCTAACGACAAAGGATATGGAATTTGAATAAACTCATTCTGTCTTCCTGGGCCTCGCCGCCGTTCATGTTTGGATCCAGAATTAACTAGCTTTTATCCACTTTTATGTAGGAGTTGTGTTTTGTGTTGACACTATGAATATTCATCTTCCACTAAATTAGATAATTTAGGGGGAAAGGGACAAAACTTAGAAAGGAGCAAACATTGCTCAAGAAAAACTGAACACACATGTTGTAAAGTCTCAGGTTAGGGGCTCCAGTGGGACATTGGGGAGAATTGTTCTGGTGACCAAGAGAGTTATTAATTCCACAGATAAACAACGGCATAGTTGTGGTGCAGGAGAATTGTCTGTATTCTGTCAATCATGATTTAAATAAATGCTGATTGGCCATTAGCCAGGATGTATAGGTGGGACAACCAGACAGGAAGTAGAGGCAGAGCAAGGAGAATTCTGGGAAGCAGGAAGCTCTCTCAGCACATCTGCCTGGACCACCGAAGAAGCAGGATGTGATCTGCCCTGCTGAGAAAGGTATTGAGCCATGTGGCTGACACAGATAAGAATAATGGGCTATATAAGTTACAAGAGCTAATAAGAAGCCTGAGCTAATGGGCCAATCAGTTTGTAACTTATGGAGACTCTCTGTGTGATTTTCCTTGGGACCTAAATGGCTGGGGTGACCTGGGCAGGACAGAAACCCCAACTAGCAGGCCCTTCATACTACATAGTTGGGAGTGGGTTCTGAATGGGTTCAGGCCCACAGACAAACTGAGAGTCCCTCTTACAGACTCCAAAGCGAGAGGGAGCTCTCATGCCGTGCAGTTAGAGTAGTCCATAGCGCGCCTGTAGTCTGGTTGTCTCAGGTTCCTGGGTAGCCTGGGAAAGTAGGTCCTTTGTGACTGCAGGATCACAGAGACGACATGTCTTTTGTGGGGCTATTTCATCACAAGAGAACCGAAATTAGAGGAGAAGGGAGGGCTGTCTGCACTTGACTGTCTAAACAGGACGCCAGTCTCCTGCCTTTGGGCTAAGACTCAGACTAGAACTTTCTCCATCAGTGTTACTGACTTTCAAGTTTTTGAACTTAGACCAGAACAGATGGATTTGTTTTCTTGGTCTCTAGGGTGCTGAGTCTGCAGGGGTGGGGCCTGTCCTCCTCTAGAACGGTGAGAGCCCGTTCCTTGTCGTAAGCATGTAGTACATTGACTCTGCATCTGGGGGAACCCACACTAACACATTGATCAACAAACTCAATATAATCCGGATTCTAGTAACAACCCATCTTATTCATTTTAAACAGGAATTAAAGGCTAAAACAGAAATTTACGATGTCCAGAATAGTCAAAGTAATGTAAAAAAAGAGGTAAGTGTTTCCAATCCTCCCACTCTTTGAATCTCACGATGATACTGCAAATCAGTGGGCTAGGATGGAGAATAAAGAAGAAAAACAAACTTCAAGGACTGAGGATGTACCTGGTGGAACACCCTTACCTAATATGCTCTTGGATTGCTTCCCCAGCATAGCCAAAGGAGTTAGAATCCAAGCAGAAAACAAGCAAACAAATAGAAAAAAAATGCCTTTTTTATTTTTGGTCAGTTGATTTTGACAAAGTTTCTATGACAATTTAGTGGATGTAGAATATTCTTTTTACATGGTCGGAGACAGCTGCGTGTCTATATGCAATATTCTTTTTACATGGTCGGAGACAGCTGCGTGTCTATATGCAAAAGAACAAAGTCAGACTTCTGTCTTACACTGCACTAAAATACTAACTCAGGATGAATCATGCAAGTGCTAAGCTATAAAAGTCCTAGAAAAAGATGCAGGCAGAGAAGAATTTGTGACTTTAGGTAGACAAGGAGCTTTAAATACAACTCCAAAGCACAAATGACCAAAAAAGGATCAGCAGATTTCACTTCAGAAAGTAACATAATCTTGTAGAAGAATGCCATTAATGTGTTAGGGGAGAGTCTGGCATTCGGGTGCATAACTGCAGCCATAGGACTCAGGAGGCTGAGGGAGGGGGATCAAGAGTTTGATGTGTAGGGAGAAAAGGAAAACAAAACAAAAAATAACCCCCAAAGAATGAGAAATAGAATATGTCACTAAAGCTCAATAAGGTATCTAAATACAGAATTAAAGAGAATTTTAAAGGTCAACCAAAATAAACTGACTAAAATTGGACAAAGGTGCTGTGGGATCTCCTTCAGCTCCTTCAGCCAATAGCTCTCACAGCACAAAAGTAGCCTAGAGGACATGGGCCAATGTTCAATAAACTCTTGAAAAGATGCTAAGCACCGCTAAGTCTTCAAGGAAATGCAAACAAAACCCACAAGAGCCTCCACTCCAACACTCATTAGAATGAAGAAAAGTAGTAAGATGTATGGAGTTGCTTAGCTGCATGGCTTTGTATGGAGTGGCTTACCTGCATGG
>PVIU01027169.1:0-20921 GCA_004026605.1 Ondatra zibethicus | reverse complement strand
ACATTAAAATAAAAGTTAGGAGGAGAGATGCAGTGGATCCTGTGTCACCATGAGATCATGCACCAACTGCTTCACATTAGAAAAGCAAGAGCTGGCCTGTTATCCACAGGACCCATCTAGATTTATGGCTTACCACACCATAAAGCCAGAAGGAGTATTTACATGGTTCCCATTTTAGGGTCAGAACATCTATATTCCTTGGTTTGCAGATTAAAGTTCTACAACTTTAATCATGACTTCAGGCTCACTGCTTTGAAGGTGATGCATCCAAGATGTTAACTCTTAACCAGTTTCTCCCTACAGCTTTTCTTTTACTGGAAAAGAACACGTTCACCCCTTAGGAATTTAGTCAACTCTAGCACAGACTCACTTCTTAAAGGTTCAGCCATAAAACTAGATACCGGTTTTCTAATTATAAAATCGCACTATATTATTGTAAACAATATCATAATTCAAAGTTTTTCTTTAGCAAAATAATCTTCTAGCAAAAGATTTTAATACCTGGGTTATTGAATGCCTTTTATATTGGGTCCTAGCCAATCTTCAAGGTTGACATAAAAAATGCTTACAACAATACCAACAACAACAACCAAAAAAAAACACAAAACACCCACCTAGATCAAATTATTCATTAGGTGACTTCCAGTACATAAAAAATCTACAAACCCGATACAGGAAGAAGGAACCATTAGAAAATTCAATTCACAAGAAATTTGCACTACAGACCCTTTGTGTGATTTATATCGTTTTTATATTACTATCCATGTTGGTGTCTGAGAGTCATGCCGCCAATAGGGCCAGCCAGGCTAATCTGAGTGGCCTGTGCTGCCACTTGGGCTCATGGCCAAGCACTATGTTTGAGTCTGTGGCCCTACCAAAGCCAGGCTCTATGTTGATCTCTGTGGCTTCAGTTTCCACTGAAGGCCATGCAGATACCTGGGATCTGAACTGCCACCTCGGGCCAGCTTGGTATCTGAAGGTCATGCTGGGTCATACAGAGCTGAATGACCTACTCTGTCACCCAGAGCCATGGTGATGTCTGGTCCCAAGCTGCAGTCAATGGCCCTGTCTGGGTCCATGGTCCTGTTATGGAACATTTGATTGAATTGTAAAGGTGTATCTCTCCCTAAGGTGCCTTCTGATTGGTTTAATAAAGAGCTAAATGTCCAATATCTAGGCAGGAAGAATAAAGAGCTAGATATTCAAGAGCTAGGCAGGAAGTATAGCCGGGATTTCTGGGCAGAAAGAAAGAACTCTGGGAAGAAGAAAGGCATATTTCGAGTACAGACTAGGAACAAGTAGATTAAAAATATATGGGTTAATTAAGTTATCAGAGCTAGTCATTATTTGTGGGTTGGCAGTCCAAAGATATCTGACAAGAAAGCTTGCTACAGGTTCTACCGCAGCTAGGGTCTGTGTTGATGTCTGTGGCCCCTGTTACCGTCGAGGGCCATACAGATGCCCAGGGTCTGATCAGTCCCCTGAGACCAGGCTGGTATTTGAGGGCCATGCTGCTGCTGGGATTGCAGTGATGTCCAGGCCTGAGCTGCTACCGAGGACCACGTCTAGGTTTGTGGTCCTGCTGTAGCCAGGTTTCTGTTGATTTCTGTGTCCCAAGTTACCACAGGGAGCCATAGGGACCACATGTGTTGAAATCCAAGGGCTGTGCTGAGTCAGCACCACCCTTTGCTGGCCCTGAGAGAACTGGTCCTGCCTCTCGCTGGCCACTGCAGCAGAGGAACTTGCCCCACGGTTGGGAAAGATGGGCCTCACCCTTCACCACTGGTGTGGGAGAGCTGGCCACAATGCCTTGGGTGTAGAAGAGCTGGCTCCGCCCCTCTCCTAAGGGGGTTGGTTAGTCCTAGCAGCCAGATTGACCAAATCAGCTACCACCCAGACCCACATCCAGGGCTTTGAGTTGGTACACCCCAACATCTACCACATCTATGACCTGCTGAAACACAAGAAGGAACGGGACCTGTGAAACCATAGCTGTAGGACTTCCATGACTCCGGGCAACTGTCAGATATCCGAGACAAGTCTCAGGGAGGGTCCAGCATTGATGTGAAGAGACAAGACTAAAGCCACTTTAGACCCAGACCCCACCTTTGTGAGACTCTAACCTAGCAAGCACCCCACCCCAGACGCCCCACCCTAGCTAAGGGATGGCACAAACCAAAGACCACTAGCCCAGGGATGGCACCACCCACAGTGAGCTGGGCCCTCCCCTGTCACTCACTAATTAAGAAAATGCCAGGCTTGCCTGCAGAGTGATCTTATGGAGGCATTTTCTCAATTGAGACTTCTCCTTTGATGACTCCAGCTTGTGTCAAGTTGACATAAATGCAGCCAGTATGGGCTCAAGAGAAGGGAAAGTTTCATTGCAAGTAGTGGCTCTCAAATTTGATGAACTTAAGTTGTGTACCACCATAATACACCTGAGTTTAATCATACACATGCTCAACTATACATAGGCTTAAAATGGTATTAGGGATTATCCCTAAAAATTCACATGAAGGACATGGTCCACCTTAGGGCATTTGTACCCAATAATAGTTCTGGCCAAACTGGCCTATTTGCCTTGGTTTTTAATGTGTTCCCTAACACATTTAGGGGTGGTTTGAATGAGAATCTTCTGCAGACGTTTGTACATTTGCATGCTTATCCCCCAGTTGATGAGTTGTCAAGGAACGATTAAGAGGTGTGGCCTTGTTGGAACAGGTGTGGCCCCATTGGAGGAGGTATGTTAGTTAGTAGACTACAGGCTTTGAGGTTTCAGAAGCTCAGGCCAGGCCCAGTATCTCTTACTCTCTTCCTGCTTCCTGCAGATCAGGTTGTAAGACGTTTAGCTCCTTCTCCAACACCATGCTGGTTTGCATGCTGTCATTCCTTGCCGTGATGATAACCCTCTGAAATTATAAACAAGTCTCCAATTAAATGTTTTCTTTTTTAAGAGTTACCTTGGTCGTGGTAATGGAATAGTGACATACTTGGATAAAAAAAATGGTCATTATCAAGGGATTGCTGAGGAAGAACAACTTATTTTCATCTTTCAAAACAGTGCACATGTAGTCTGCTGTTGGTACCAGGTTTCCAAAGGTGTTGTTGGGGTTTCTGTCCTGCCCTGGTCCTTGTTACAGGAAGGGCCCATTCATCCTGGCCATTTCCCACAACTGTTAAGTCCCAAAGAAATCACACAGAGGTCTACATTAGTTATAAACTGATTGGCCCCTTAGCTCAGGCTTCTTATTAACTCTTACAACTTATATTAGCCCATTATTCTTATCTGTGTTAGCCACGTGGCTCAGTACCTTATATTAGGTGGGGAAGTAACATTTTGCTTCTTCTGTGGCTGGGCCAAGACTGTGGAAAGGACTTTCTTCTTCCCAGAATTCTCTTGTTCTTGTCGCCCACCTCTACTTTCTGTCTGGTTGTCCCGCCTATACTTCCTGCCTGGCTACTGACCAATCAGCGTTTATTAAAAATATAATTGACAGACTACAGACCATTGTCCCACACCACAAAAGGTTGCTAGTTGTATTGTTTGCCAAGGAGTATATGTGCATAGTACACACAAATAGGAGTCTCAGGCTTTGAAGAATATTAGTAGGAGAGGGTGTGTGCATAGCCCTAAGCCAGTAGAGTCCCAGAATGCTAAGCTATTCACTGTACTATATTTGTGCAAAGCTCATCTTGGTTCACCCTTACACATTTGCCTGGTTTACATTAGTTTTTCACCACCACTGATACACAACAATTCCTTAGGTCCATACTCTTGAACAATCAAAATAATTTGATTTGACTCAAAATACTGGCACCCAAAACCTATCTATTGGGAAAACGGATCCCTATGGTGGCTAATTTTGTATTAAGAATTTGAATTTGTCAGTGTTAGCCAAAGAGCCTATGTAAACTGGGCTTTCTCTTTTCTCTTCTGAAGATTTGGTAGTTTTACATATTAATTTGGAAAGAACTCAATAATTTTTAAAGGGCTATGCTGCTCATCTTATAAATAATAACATAAGGACAAATCCAAGGTCAATACCTTAGACTTGGGTTGACACATGTTCTTTTATTTTTAAATTACCTGACAATAAAAAGGTTTTCAGGTGACATTTACGTGCATATTTCCTAGTCCTCATCTCCAGCCCCACTCCTCCTTGTTCCTGCTTTCCCATTTACTCTCTCTCTCCCCAAGTATCTTTTCTATCCTCAGAGACTTTGAATTTTTAATAACTTCTACTATTGATGTTTTCTACTGGTAGTCAAAAAGTATGACGGAGTCTTAAATCCTTTCAGTTTTCAGAATATATCAAAATCACGAACGATTCTTCCAGCATATCTACTCTTCCATCTTTTATTTTGTGCTCCAATACAGGTTTGAATCAGGGCTATTAATTCAGCCACCCGGGAGGATTGAACACAATAGAATGGAGCTGTCGGGACAACTGAGTTTTCAGTGAATACAACAAAAGAAGATATTGTTTCTTTTAAGAGTAAAATTCACCGAATGCATACCTTTATGATCTTACTTGAGAGTGTTAAACTTTTAAGCTATTGCTGCAGTCATGTGTTTTCATTATAAAAAGGAAATTCAGTTTCGGAGTGAAATTTGAACAATGCTAAACAGTGACATTTAATAGATAATACAACTCACTCTATAGCATAGACAGGCCTTTGGTTTGCAATCCTGCTGCCTCAGCTACCTGAGTAGCTGGGATTGAAGGCCCAAGTCACCAAGTCCTTGCTACAAATACTGTATTAACAGAAGATTCAAACAGTTTAGCTGTAGCCACCTTTTGCAACCATGATATGTGGGCTCTTTTTTTGTGAAGGAATATGATGCTGTAAGAAGCAGCAGAAAGCTTCTGCTGGCTTATTACCCACAATGCACCTTCTTCCTCATCTTTCTTATTTTTAAATAAAAGAGACACTTCAAGTTGGAAGTTTCTGCAGAGGAAAGCAAAGGAGAAAAAAGTTTCTTCCAAATCTGGGTCTATGGGGAGGCTTAGGAAGTGCCATCTTAGAAAGCTCCTGAGGCGAGTGACTATGCTTTAAATGGGTGCTATTTATTTATTTATATTTTCAATTACCAGTCTTTCTAATATTTTTACCATCTTTCAGATATGTAGTCTGTTCTTTTCAGGGCAGAAAATGTCCACGTTTACAGTGATCCCAAAGAATTTCCTCAGCTTTGGACATTAAGACTTTTCTGTAAACCCAGACACTAAAGAGGGCCTTAAAAGAGTCATACATGGATCTATATAGGAAGGAGAAAAAGATAAGATCTCCTTAGTAAATTGGAAGTGTGGGGGTTACAGGAGAGGGTAGAAAGGGAAGGGGGGGGAGAGGAGACAAAAATGTATAGCTCAACAAGAATGACAAAAAAAACAAAAAAAGAGAATCAAATGAAGAATAAATGCCACTCTTAAAAATGTCTACAAAAAAGATGTTTCGCTATAGTTTTTATGTCCCTGTTCAGCTAATTTTGAAAAGAGATATGTAGAGCTCCTTATGTCTTATTTAGATCAAGTAAGCACATCAATGCATCAGCTACACATTATATGAACCAGCTCCTCACATAATACTCAAATGAAAAAAATATTCAAGAAACCACTTTGGATTCTTGTATTTAAGTCATTTTTTATTGAATGAAATCTGAGGGGATTACATAAATTCACAAATGATATAACCAACCATGCATGCTACTAATTTTCACTTAAAATAAAAAATGTCAACTACTTTTGTGCACATATTTGCTGAGGGAAAATGCATTATCTAGTTCAGGAAATTGTCAGAACACCTTGTCATCTGAAGCTACCACACTCTAGGAATCACAGTTTCATTGCTTACTCTGAGTTCTTAAATATGAGTATCCTTTTCTGATAGGTGATCTACCTGAACATTTAAGAGTGTTGCAATGTCTGAGATATGTACTGTTGTGGAATATTAGTTGAAGATCTGTTACATTAGTTTATACTGTGGAATATTTGTTTAATGATGCAAAGATGTGTTGCATTCTTTTATGTAAACATTTGTTTTACTCTGAAGCTAGGTTACTTTGCCTGATTGGTAATAAAGATCTGAATGTTGTTTAGCTAGGCAGGAGAGGGATAGGCAGGGCTGTCAGGGAGAGAAAATAGAGAGAAAGAAAGAGAACCAGTGGAGGGAGGAAGCAAAGGAGACCTGAGAAAAGGAGGAGTTAACAATGCAAAGGGCCAGCTACCCAACAATACAGCCAGATAAGGAAAAGGAGAAAAAAGGTATACAGAAATACAAAAAGGTAAAGGCCCAGAGGCAAAAGGTAGACAGGATATATTTAAGAAAAGCTGCCTAGAAACAAGCCAAGACAAAGCCAGGCATTTATAAGCCTCTGTGTGTTTATTTGGGAGCTAGGTGGTAGTTTTCCAAAGAGCAAAGAGTAAAAAAAACTGTCAATAGCAGTGCCCATCATTTTTCAAATAAATATTTACTACTGGGTTTTATTCAAGTTTAAGTGGGTATTAAAATGGTGTCAGTGTGGTTTTATAGGGCTCATTTAATCAACAAATATTCCAGTCATATTAGTGGAATTTTGAAACCCCATAATGGAAATAACCTGATGCAATAGTACATCAAGAAAGGGCAGTCCCTGAAAGGTCTCTGTGAACCCCTAAAAATACTTCACCCAACAAACATCAGGAAGCAGTTTGGAGAAAGCTACACCCAAATTCCCAAAATGGTTCTTTATAAATGTTTGTTTTCATTTAAAGGGGGTTGATTGTAAGTGGTTAATGGTCACAGTCAAGCTCTTTCTAAAGAAAAAAAGTGAGGGAGAAAGGATATAAAGATGAATACTTTGCATTGGTATGGATTTTGGTTTGTTGATAAAAATTTAAGGTTGGTTTGTTACACTGTGTATATAATACCTACTCTAAGGTATTATGTTTATATAGCTCATTTAAAATGTAATGTGTAATTAAAAATTACCAACTAATAGTCATTTATAATAGTGAAACTTGCAATCATGTTAGGCTTTCTGTATATGCAGAGATATATTTTAGTTAGATAATCTTCAGCACTTCAAAGACCTACAGAATATGGCATTTGAAATGTTTTAAGAATTTAGACTTTTCTTGACAGTGAGACATTGTCTGCTTCCAGCAGCACCTATTACTACAAGAAGGGATGGGCATCACAGAGGCTCCTTATGGAGTTTGCTAGCTATTTGGGCAAGAAACTGCTCTTGCCTGAACTACTTGATGGTATGCTGCATGAACTGGACATGTAAGACCCACAAAAAACAAAATGACTGCTGAACTTGCCAAAAGAAGGTGAGGGTTAGACAGTACTTCATGGTTCCTGCTTCATGAGTCTGCCAGGCATTCTGCAGGACAGAAGAAAGTGACTGTCAATGTAGGAGAAAGAGTCTTCATGGAAAAGTCTGCTGGATATTATGAGCCTGTAGGCTAAAGATGGATGCCCCAAAGTTACAGAACTTCGGGTGACTGGCCAGGCAGCAAGAAGTCTCTGCCAATTCTAGAGTTTTGGAAGTTGCTTACAATGTACTTCCTGTTCACTTAGGTAATATTATATCCTTCTGGGGTCTTTGGTGGCATTGATAATTATAGTTCTAGTTTTCAAAATATAAATGAACTAAATATTGTAACTATAATTCTTGCTTGATAACTGTTTTGTATATGTAATTTTACTATGTCAAAGTTAAAACCTTCCTTTTCATTTAGACAGAAAACGGGAGATGATGTGGGATTTCCCTCTGTATGCTATGGATATGTTTTATCACCATTGGTAAAGAAAGAAGCTGCTTCGGCCTAAGGCAGGGCAGAATATAGCCAGATGAGGAATCTGAACAGAGATACATGAGTAGGCAGAGTCAAGGAGACACCATGTAGCTGCCAAAGGAGGACACTGGAACCTTACCAGTAAACCACGAGCCTCGTGGTAAAATATTAAATAGAAATGGGTTAATTTAAGATGGAAGAGCTAGCTAGAAATAAGCCTAAGCTATTGGCCAAGCAGCATTGTAATTAATATAGTTTTGTGTGATTATTCAGGTCTGGGTGGCTGGGAAACAAACAAGCAGTCTCCATATACAAAATGGTGCCCACTATCTGGGGCATGGATACACATAAAACCTAAAAAGTGGGCTTCTAGACCCACAAAAATGGAAGCCAAGCACAGCTTCTTGGTAGCCACATTTTTTTTCAGATAGGCTTTGCTTTCTGGAAACGAACAGAGGTGAGTCTTCTTTAAAAGGCTTCCTGACTCAACATCAGCAAAAATAACTGTGCTGCTTCCTTAAGAAATGGCAGCATCCTAGTTCTCGCTGGCAGCATGAACTATTGCTGTCTTGGGAAGTTGCACTTAAATGGGGTTGGTGAGAAGTATGCTAGAACCACTGTGTCCCTGGAGCTGGGGCAGTGAGCATGGCTTGGTGAGGCAGTGAACATACGTCCACCATGTTAGAGTGGGTGGAGCCAACAGGCAGGGCTGTGGAGTTGGTCCTAGCTATGCCTGCTTAGCATTTAAATAAAAAGACACTCCTGGTCAGAAAATGATTACAGATACACACTAGGACAGAGTCAGAGATAAAAGACCTCTAAACAAGACACTGTGTTTAAAAATGTACATAGGCTTGGGAGAGAGAGGAAGAAAATATAGACAGTTATAAAAAGAAGTAAATACACTTAAAAAATAAAACAAAGTCTTTAAAGAGTCAGTAAAAGTAACATAAAAGAGTACAGACAATGATTAAAAGAATAAAAGTAATAAAGTCACATAAAGATGGAAAATACACAGAGTCTGGATTATGTACATTATTGTGTTTTCTTTGAATTTTTTTTTGACTGTGAATGAGTTAACTACAGAGAGACATTTCATTGTACAGGCTGCTAAGCTAAACCAACATATATATATAATTTTTTTAAAGGCATCTTGACTTCAAAATTTGAGTCTAAATGTATGTTACTTTGGAAAAGAGGTTCTACTTTTGTTTCTACAGAGGATTGGTACCTGTGGATTCTTCCAGGCTAATGTGGTTTGATTCAAAGCAAAGCAGAACTGAGAAAAGGAGGAGCTGATGGCACAAAGGGCCAGCTCCCAGCAACACAGCCAGACAAGGTAAAAAAAAGGAGATCAAAGGTTTACAGAAATAGAGAAAAGTAAAAGCCCAGAAGCAAAAGGTGACAGGCTATATCTAAAATATATATATTTTAGAATTTATATATATTCTAAAATGCCAAGAAAAAGCCAGGCATTTATAAGTATTAATAAGCCTCTGTGTGTTAACTTGGGAACTGGGTGGTGGTCTCCCAAGTAGCAAAGTGTAAAAAAAGGGCAACCAATAGCAATGTCCATCATTATTCTAATAAATACTTACTGCTGGGTTTTATTTAGGTTTAAGTGGGTATTGGAATGGTGTCAGTGTGGTTTTACAGGACTAATTTAACCAAATATAAATATTGTAGCTATATCAGTAGAATTTTGAAACCCTGTAATAGAAAGAACCTGATACAACAGTACATCAAGAGAGGGCAGTCCATTTGAGAGAAGTGTTGGGACTCAGATTCTAAATGTGCTACCACCTGACGAGCACTCAATTTGATAATACCTTTACAGAAAAAGTCTCAGTAAGTTAGCTGAAGTTGACACATAATTGAAACTGGCAAACTTTGCAGGACTTGTTAGGTTTATAAGCTACCAATGTTTATGTTAGGAACATGCCACAGTTCCTAACATGGTCCTGTAAAGGACATGTGAGAGTCAAGTAGAGATAGTTAAGGTAAAATAGACACCAAGTACATCCATAAAGAATGAGAGGGTCTGCTCTGAAAGCAGACATAATACCCAGAATACAGTGGGGCTGCTACTGGACTCCTTGGAAAGGCCTCACTGTTCTTCTAATTTGACTTTATAGTCTCCTTTGCCACCTCAGCAAGAAGACATTCTTACAGCGTCTGGTCATTTCACGGATGTCAAAGTTCCCTAAACATTAAATATTCTCCTACCATGTGACTCAACCCTTTGGCGCCTTCAAATTTACCAATGGAAAATTAAAGCGCTGACGCCCACACACGACTTAGACACAAATGTTTAAAAAGTAGCTTTCTTGTCCTGGTCTTTGACTGAGAGTAGCTCATGTGATGGTCAACAGATGAAGATATAAAGTATATCCATCCAGTAAAATATTCCTGTTTCAGCAGAAACAAGCTATTTACAAACACTGCACTAGCATATATGAATTGCCAAGTAATTGTGCTGACTAGAAAACCGCTAAAATAGAGCACAGTACAGGACCCTTGTTATAATTTCTTTTTTAAATGCAGACTGTATTGTAACAAAAAGTTAACCAGGTGCTTCTGTGGATCAGTGTGCAGGCTACTGGAAGGACCATGGCCAGGGAGAGATTTTGGAAGGTGATGTTAATTGCTGGGGGCCTACAGAGAGGCTTCACATACATATATGTGTCAAGTTCGTCAAGTTTTACATTTACATATTTAATACCATGCCTCAGTGAAACTGGCATCCCTAGGCATGATGTAATAGTGTTCTTAATAGAAGTTATTCAAACGTAAAGGAAAATATTCATGCTTTTCATTTCGGTTATGCTTTCCCTAATCAGGCTCCTGGAATAAAGCAAAGTTTTCTTATGAAACCACCATGTAGGTTAAAGTTCAAAGACATGGGAGAAAAGTATCGAACCTTAGATTTACACATTCCTGCTGTTAAAAGTTGAAAAAATAAGAAGTTTGAAGTGCTCCCCAGTTTCCCGTCTCACTCACATTACATGCAGCCAACAGCGTGCCTGATCCTTGGGCAGGGCTTTTAGCCAGTGGAGCCTGGTTGTCTGTTTTAAGAATGAACATGAGTCCCTGAGCTCTTCAAAGGTTAAAGTAATTCGACATTAAGTCTAGAGTGTCTCTCGATTTTCAAAAGGTCTGATAAATAAAGCACCAAAGATAATCACACTTGTCTCCTACTCACATTTAGAAGGCAGCTATCCTGCCTTCTATGTAATTTAACTTCCAGAACCCCATAGTTGTTATTGCCAAATATAGTATGTGCCAGAACCTCTGAGGTAGAAAGTCACGGATATACAGAAAGCGGCAAGATGGCCGATGAAGTCTTTATGCTCTTTACCAGCGTGCTACTCCCATGCCGCACACTTACTAAACTGGAAGGCATCTGTCAACAAGGCGTTAAATTTATCATTGTGCCTTCAGCATGGCAAACCACTTCTCTTCCCTTATCCAGTGTGTATTTGAGATACTGGTACAACCCTGAAAAGCATTTTGCAATGCTGGGTTCCTTTAACTGCTTCTGATATCTCCTACTAACAATGGTCCATGACTGGTATGAACAAGCTAGACCCGGAAAGTTATAGAGTTCTGTATCTCCATGTAGGCATCTGTCCTAAAGTTATAAAAGCAGCAAACACTGATTAATCAATAATGTCTAGCAGATCCAATTATCATCTTTTTTCTGTCATTAAATCCTTGTGTAAATAAGATTGTTGTCTAGTTTTGGAAGCCTCTGATGAGCCCCTGCTGTTCCGACATGCATATTTAATATAGGTCAAGGTCAAACCACAGCAGTCTGTGTCTGTGTCTGAGGCCCCTAGCACCTTTCTTGATATTAGCACACTTGCCAAGCCTTACTTTGGCTGCCATCTGCTGTGGCCATTCAGGACACCAGCTTTGAATGTGGAACACTCCCAAGCATAATTCCATACAGGATAATTTGCCTTTTAAGTTTGGTGAGAACAAGGAGACTGAGACTCCGTGTTTTAGTTGAAAGCGCTGTGTCCAGAACCTTCATGTCACATCTCACTTGTTTTCTAAGGCCTCCCAATCCTCTTTTCAAGACCCAGTATTACACTCCATTTCTGCAGATCACTTCTGGTAGACAGCGCTGCTCTAAATTCAGGTCAAACCCTCATCATCGTACTTTAAGAACAATGCACAAAGGCACAGGTGGTGGCGCACACCTTTAATCCCAGTCCCTGGAAGGCGGAGGTAAGCAGATCTCTGTGAGCTCAAGGCCAGCCTGATCTACACAGTGAGTTCCTGGACAGCCAAAGGCTATGTAGAAACCTTGTCTCAAAAAAACAGAACAGGATTAAATACAAAATGAAACAATTAAAAGACTTCTGCATTTCCACAAATTAAAACTATGACCCAACATAAACTTGAACAAACTGCCAAGATCAAATTTTCTGTGTGTAAGTTTAAAGCCTGAGACTGTCCCTGATCACCTAAAGCTTCTTTGTGTGTGCATGGTCACCCTTTTATGTGTACATGGTCATCGCGTGTACATGCTCATCACGTGTACATGCTCATCACGT
The DNA here is from genome assembly GCA_004026605.1 of Ondatra zibethicus. Lineage (NCBI taxonomy): Eukaryota > Metazoa > Chordata > Mammalia > Rodentia > Cricetidae > Ondatra > Ondatra zibethicus. The sequence continues at coordinate 8,578 of PVIU01027169.1, read as the reverse complement.
GTACATGGTCATCGCTTGTACATGGTCATCACGTGTACATGCTCATCACGTGTACATGGTCATCGCGTGTACATGGTCATCACGTGTACATGGTCATCGCGTGTACATGGTCATCGCGTGTACATGGTCATCACGTGTATATGGTTATCCTTTTGTGTACACATGGCCATTCTTTTTCATTTTTGTCTTAGCAAATTGGACATATGTGGCATTCTTTAATTATTTTGTTTGGCAGCATTGGGACTTTAACCCAGGACCTTGACATGCTAGGCAAGCATTCTACCACTAAGCTGTAACCTCAGCCTACAGAACAAATTCTCAGATAGTTCACTGCTCAGAACACAGGCCTTTCCCTTGCTGTGTCTATGGCCTTCTTATCCTTTCTCAATAGAACTTGTTTTTATGATTCATGAGAATGGCAATCAATAGTATGCGCATTCTGGTCTAGTATGCAGACATGTACCTGTAGTACTAGCTCCCTGGGATACTGAAGATCAAAAGTTCAGGAATTGAGGCTGGCTTAGGCAGAAGAGCATGAGAACCCATCTCAAAAGAAGACGGCTCAGGCGGTAAAATAACTGCTGTACTGTTATTACAAACATATAAAATAACTGCATATGGACCTGAGTTGGATTCCCCAGAGGCCAGAATGCTGTTCCTGTCAGCCCAGTGCTGGGAAGGCAGAGACAGGAAGACCCAGGTTAGTGAGAAGCTCTAACTCAATTAGGCTGAGTTATTGGAAGACCTCAGACACATGCCCATACATGTGTACATGTACGTATAAACACATATACTAGTAGGATGGGGTGGGAGGATAGGGAAAGTACATGTACCCTAAACTGGCCTATATGTTTTCAAACTTAAAACAGTTACAACACTGCCCCAAGGTAAAACAAGTCAGCCAACAAGGAGACATTTTCCCTGTATGGAAAGAACTATTAGGAATAAAGGGAAAACATTATCCCACTGCCAGTAACTATTTTTATATACTTTATTATATTTTAAACTTTTTGTCCCTTGCAGTTTTCCTCCTGCTCTACTTGTCTTTAGCTTTTGAAGCCTTGAAGACTTTTCTTAAGTACTTTACCCATAAAATTCTTCTTTCCCTACATAGCCTAGGCTGAGACAGCTAATCCCTTCGGCCCTAGCTTTTGTCTCTGAATGCACACCCAGATCCCACCACCTTTTCACATTAAATCTCCCCTTGAGGCTTTGCTAAGTGTGGCAGAAGCAGCAGCAGCCACTACTGAGCCAATCTGTAACATTCAAGCCTGACTGAGGGTAACGCTTTCAGATGAACTGTATGGTTTCTGCATCACACTTGTAGTCTGAACCTTCTGTTTTGAAGGAGATGCTAAGTGTCTTCTGCCCTAAAACATCCTTGGATGCAAACAAAACAAAAACAAAGCAGAAAAGAAGCCCTCAACACAGACCTCTCCTATTTCAAAGGGCCAGAGCGCAGTGTTTGGTTAGGAAGAGGAATCTAAAATCAGTGAAACTGTTTACTGAGCGCGCTTCCCTAATCAGATTTTGGCTCGGACCTCCAACATCAATAGCGTATCACAAGCATCTAAGCATTAGTCTATGCAGAGAATAAGTTTAGTATCTCCTAAGTACCTGTCACTGCATTTTTTAACCAGGATGGAGGCTGCAGCACGAAAAGCTTCTCTAAAACCTTAACACAACTTCAGAATGTATTTGCCACCACACAGTTTTACAACCATTATTGTACAATCCCCTTTGCTTACTATGTCAAGGTTTTCTTGTTTTGCTGCAACAGAAGGCAAAAAGGTTCTCAGCTCACAAAGGTACCAACAATATTACATGGTGACAATACTCTAATTCTAGAATGCTTCTGTGAAACTGAATTCATAAATCATACTTAGTAGGCCTATCTTATTATGGTGCTGCAACGAATTTAATGCCTAGGCATCCTACTTTCAGGTAGCCTTAGACAGTCTACTTTCCTGTAACATATGCTAAAAATTAATAAATAAAAACTCCAAGGAAAGCCATTCCTTTATCATTAAAATGAAATTTAAACACGATACAGTCTATCAGACATGGCAGTGCAGGCCTGAAATCCCAGCCCTCCTGGCAGCAGTAAGAGCATCACAGGTTTAAGACCAGCCCCAGAAATGCAAGCAGCTCACAAACCCTATCTGAAAACTCGCAGGGGATACAATGTACTTTAGTGGCAGTAAAACTGCCAAACAATTCCCAGTAACCAACCCAAGGATCGATCGCGGCTGCGCTAAAACATGCTCACATCACTGAGATGCTCACTGTGAGTCTCCTTTTCAAAACACTTTATCTCAAATTCCATTGAGGGGTTTTAAAGTTCTTCAAGATAAAGTCATTCTTTGTGGAAAATATATATGATTTTTTTCTATTACAAAAACAAAAATGTAATTCACCAATCCATTGACATCAACAAATTTAGTTCACTGTTAGGTGCTCCCAATACTCATACAAAAGGCTGCAACCGTCAGTCAAAATGAATCCTTAGAGACAGTTTGTCTAATCTAACTGTTTTCTTGTATTTTCTGAAGAAGATACTCCATTTGTAAATTCAGGTTTGGCTGGCCCTTTTTAGTCTTTCTGCTCAGTACTTTGAAAGCTTCCATTTTTTTCTTTTTGTAAAGCCGTTGAGCTTCTTCTCTTTCTTGCTTTCTCATCTCAAATTCCTGCGATTATAAACACACACAATGTTCATTAGTCACAAACAGAAAACACAGGTCAGCATTGTTCTGAAATTGCTATAACAATGCAAACCCACTGATCCTGGTCTTTTACACTGTGTAAAATGTGAACAGTTTTCCAAAACTGCAGTTGTGTCCTTTCTTTCACACCATACTGATATAAATACCAAAGAGTAACAGTCATGGCAGCATATCATGCACTGATATGTAAGTTAAAAAAAAAAAGGCAAATCTTTGTGTAACAATTTCACTGTTTAAACCCACTAAAGAATTAGGGATCTTTATAAAAGGTAAGACATCTAATATTCCATTTAACAGTAAAAAGTTCATTTCTAGAAAACTGTATCTTGTATTTATTTATTGTTCTTGTCATTTAGCTAATTTATAAATTTAATTAATTTAGAAAATGGTGGCTACCTACTTACTCTGAGTGCAAAACACTCCGTTAGACATCATGAGTTTCAACATGTAAGTACGATCATGGGTGTTTGTTGCTATGACAGAAACTCAAATCTAAGTATAGAGGACTATAATTCCCAGTGATAAATCCATTATCAAACAAGCACTGCGACATTCTCCCTAATTTAAACCTAAGCTGAAGAGAAGTGGAGGTGGTGTGCTCTTCATCTCCAGTCCCAGGAGCCTCAAAATGACACAGGGATGAGCGTGGACCACTGCCCACTACTTAGCCAATTCTTAACAATTTTGATCTCATGGGCAGTGTCACAAGCTTTTGTATTAACAATAGAGATCATCATCAGTTGAGGAATAGTCAGAAGCATTTTATATATTAAAGTATGAATTTAAAATATGAACTACTCATATTCTAATGTGTATAAACGGCAATTGAATCAGTACTGTCTACAGGGATATTTTGATGAAACAATGGTACATTACTTAAAGTTTAGTACAAAACAAACCAACAAAAACCTAAAAGCCTGAATTTTCAGACTAACCATTACTATCCCACACAGATGTAGTTTTTAAGATCAATAGATCAAGGGCGAAGGGAGATCTTGAGGAAATGTTTAAGCATGGAAGACAGCTTTGCTTCTGAGTATTTTATTACAGTATTTACTTCCCCTCCGGCTTTTATTGCAGTGTAAAGTTAAGAAAATCATCAATATTTCTTTTGGGTCCTCAAACATCAGATTATTTCAAGGAACTTGGTAAAGAACTAAGGTCCTAGGCTGTAGTCTGAGGAACATTATCACAGATGCCAGATGCTCATATTATTAACTGACAAGCAATTTTTTTAATCGAATATTATCACTTACCTACTAGCATTGTCTGAGCCAATCAAAGACTTGGAATATTATACAATTCCACAAGTCTGCTGGATAATCTAAAAAGCACTGACACAGACAATTTTATGTGCCCAATACTAAGAAGCATAGCTTGTGCATGTTAAAGATAAATAAACCTAAATAATTAGAAAAGTAGAACTTACGAATTTCTTAGCAGCACGCTTTGCTTGTACCCGTTCATACTCTTCTTGTGCCTTTTGGTTTGAAGTTTTCTTTTTCTTTTTCTTTGGAATAGTAACAGAACTTGCAAGAGAAATTTAACACATTCAAGTTAAATCATAAATGATTTATAGAAAATTATGCAACTGTGTCAAATACAGATTTATGTACAAAACATCACTGACACAAACTGAGGGAAGCATGAAAAGAACGACAAAAAATAGGAAAATGCCCATATAAGACATTAAAACCATAGTTATGATTACAGATTAAAATATGGTAAATGGATATTTCGGGAGAAATATTTAACCAGGGAAAGCACAATAGATTTTGCTTGTTTTTAAAATGTTAAAAAAACAGATGGAAAAGGAATTGACCAATGTAACAACTTGTGCTATAAATAACTTTAATCTGAGTTCTTTGATCACCTTTTCTGTCAACCCTCTTACCACTAACCATCAGTCCTCAGACAGGGTCTTCATTTACAAGTCTCCTGTCTTGAAGCACTCTGAGATCTTTGAAAGGTAACAGTTATGATGCTGCTTATTATCTGACTTAATAACCGTCCTGTCCTCTATGCCTCAACTCTCATGTCCTAACTACAATGCATTTCAGCAGCACCCTAGTTAAAAACACATATATTGTCCATTACCAAAGTCTATGTGCTCTTCACCTAGTCTTGTTTCTTAACTTTCCCTATCAAATTTCTACACAAAGAATAAACTAGTCATCCACTTCCCATTCATTCCTTAGCTCTCAGGCATGATTTCTGCTCCACCACTCCAGCCTGCTGTTACAAAGACAGTACTGATATCCTAGCCCAAACTATTATAGGCTTTTCGCTTTCTTCTATTCTCTACTTCTGAAAATTTCAGTCAGAACTGGGAGTATCTGCATGCATGTGAGTGTTCCTGAGGGTTTGGACATGCGTGTATAGACGTGTGGAGACTAGGGGATTATTCACTACCTTGAGACAAGATTCTCAATGAACATGGGGGCTAGCCAATGAGTTCCAAGGATCCAACTGTCTCATCTACAAGCCCACTAAAACAAAACACAACAAACCCCCAAGACTCTTACTGTCTTTCTCCCCAAATATATACTCTGTTGTTATTTACAACACAAATAATGCTCAATTTTATTACTTTAAAATTTGAGAATTATATACCCTCATATAATGTATTTTTGATCAAATCCACCCAGTATTTTTTCTTCTCCAATTCGTTCCTTATCCTCTACACATTTCCTTCCTAACTTTACATGCTTCTTTTGTTATTTTTATTAAACTCACTGAGTCCACTTATTGCTGCCAGTAAGTGCACACTCATCGGTTATGGGGCCACCTACTGGAGTATGGGTAGCCTCTCAGACCTGCATCCCCCAAAGACTGACTCTCTCCAACCCCCCACCAGTCATCAGTTGCTGAAATCTCCTAAGCTAGGTAGGTATAGGTCTCTGTGAGGCCCTCCCAAGTCCATGCTGGAATTTTGTCTGGTTTGATCTTGCATTATGTCTTATGCATGCAATCATTGTCCCAGCTTTGAAAGACAAAATTTTAGTTAAAAAAAAAAAAAAGTTAAGATCCAAAGTGACGCCTGGCTTCTTTGCTAGTTTACATGTTAATGTATTTTTGACTGAATTATATGGAGACAAATTTTCCCAAGCTAGCTCTTATAAAATGAAAGCAATAGAGAGGTCTTTGTTCTAAGACAGGAGCTTATACAGTAGTGTGATCTGCCTGGAAACTATTTAGTCCAGCTTAGCCTCAGACTGCGGCAAGGCCTTAGTATAGAGAATAACAGGGGTGAAACCACACAGCCACGAAAACATCTGTGTTCAGCACATTTCAACATTTTGGGGGTTTTATAAGACAGAATCTCACTATGTAACCCAGACTAGCGTTGAATGAATAACAATCCGCCCACTTCAGCCTTCTGAGAGGATTACAGGCATGTAGAACTACGCCTTGCTTGATTTTTGTTAACTACAACTTATTCCCTGTACCCTTTACAGAAAATACGGATAATAGCAGTAAGCACTCATAAACACCAAATATCCCATGTTTTAAAAGCTTGATATAAATTCAGTCATCAAAATGTCATTAAACTGAGACGACGATCCACTTTGAGGCTGTGCAACATAGTGCACACAGTGGCTCAAATACTTTGACTCTGTCCCTCCTACCGCAGAGGACACTGGCTTACCAGCGTGCAAAGTCTGGCTCCACAGTGTCACTGACTACGCTTGTATTCTCTCTCTAGTAACTCATTACTGTCACCCATGCTGGCCTGGTACGTGTAATCCTGCCATAGCTTCACAAATGTTGGCCTTACAGATATACAACACCAAGCCTGGCCTAAAAAAAATTTAAAACACACACACACACACAAATATATTTATTAAAAACTGGACTTAATTATTGTCCAATTAAGTAACTTGTTCTTGACAGGCAGTAGTTCAAAACTCAGATCTCTTCATCTCACTTCACATTTTGCACCTAGGTTCAACTACTGCGTTTCAGTCATTTTACACTAAAAACGTGAAAATATTAAAACATGACTTGGAAAATCTGTTTCAAAAACTTCTAATTCTTACCCAAATTGCTCTATATCTTCTATAAAACATTATTTACATTTAAAGTGAGGAATTTCAAAAGTACATACTTTAGTGCACACTGCTGTTCCGGCTGAGGCTGGCAGTCACTGGACTGTTCTTCAGACACAGTCCCCTCGGTGCTGGTGGTGCACTTGTCTTCAGGCACGGGCTCCTCAGCCTGTTCTTCTGACCCGGGCAGGCCACGCTTTCTCTGCTGTTTCCTGAGTCTTTCTTCTTCGGCTAAGTAGAGGTGTTTCAGATGCTCTGGGTAATGATCGATGAACTGCGAGTCCTGGGACCCTGGCGCCTTCTTTACCTTCCATAGCAACTTCTTGTAACTCTGCTGGATCTTCAGTTTCCTCCGGAATGCAAATCCTTGTCCTAACATTGAAGGATTTCAGTAACCATTACTTTCACAGAAAGTGAAAAATAATGTTACTGGAAATGAAAAGTTTTTGTGGTTTGTTTTAACATTACATTCAAACGATAGAATTACTTAGTTTTGCTTTAAAGATTAGGTTACTCAACACATTTAATGTTGCACTTGCACTGAGGAGCAAGTTAGGCCTCCACCTAAATATAAGGCTAACAATTGTCAAACACCACACACACACACACACACTTCAAAATAAAAGAGTAAACTAAAGCTCAACTTGAATTTATAATTATATCCACAAATTAAAATTTCTTAAATTCACCTAAAACATCACCTGGGGGTCGTCAGGTGGGGGAAAATCTTAATTTTCCGTTGGAGAAACTAATCATTTATTTTCCAAAATAAGACAGGACACCGCAAAAGGGGATAAGGTACACTTTCTAAACACCTGCCAGTTTTTATTAGCTCGAACAAAATACTTAATCATTTGACGTGAGGGTTTGTAATTGCCAAGGCTTTGGGAGACTGTATCTTTAACCCCAGCTTTCCCTCCTTCCTTTGCTGTAATACAGTTGCAAACCTGTTTTTAGAGTAAATCCACAAGCTGACCCCCAGACGCTCCGTGCTTCCGGATCGACGACACATGACCTAAGTTGACAGCACCGTCCCGTCCTCCCATGCTAAGGACCGAGACGCTAAGGGGCTCGGCGGGCTTAGGGAATGGCCTCCCGGATCTCAAGACAGACCCAGTCTCCGTCCTAAAGCCTTTCTTCAGGTTGAGCCGCCCCATGCACCCTCGGCCTCCCCCACCGCTGTCTTCTCACATACCCTCGCGGACGCTCCCGGGGAAGGCTTGCTGGTGGCTGGGCCGCCAGGTCCGGCGTTTCCCATCCTGGCTCTTGAATCCCACCCGAAGCGTCCCTTCCCCGCGCGCCGCAGAGCCTCCCGGCAGCCACCTCGAAGAGGGCCTCCCCGGCGCCATCTTGCATCACCCAGGCCCGCAGAACCAAAACGGACGGCGCCGGCATAATACGTCACCAGGCCGAAGCAATCAACCGCCCGAAAAGCGCATGCTCGGAGCTCGACCGCTTCGGCCTGGGCGGCTTCGGGAAGAGGGGCGCCACCTACAGCCCTGGAGGGCGCGCGTCATGGCGGCGCTCGACTCGCTCCCCAGGACCCCGGACCTGCCCGCGCTGCACGCCAGGTTACAGGACTTGCTGCGCTTCCTACGGGGCGCCCTGGCCATTTCCAGCGCGCACACGGTGGATTTCTACACCGAGTCGGTGTGGCGGGAGCTGGTCGACTTGCCCCCGGAGAGCGTGCTGGCGGCGCTGAGGGGGCCGGAGGCAGAGGCCGAGCCGCGGGAGGAGGAGGCGGGACCAGGTGACTGGCAGGGCGGCGGGGCGGAAGGGGGCGGGACCAGGTGACTGGGAGGGGGC
>PVIU01027168.1:0-20893 GCA_004026605.1 Ondatra zibethicus | reverse complement strand
GATATCTGCATTATTGGAGTCATTTTAGGACTGGCAAGATACTTGGCTCTAGAGGAGATCCCAGGTGTCCACAGGGATGTCCCCAGCTAGGTCCTTGGGCAGCAGAGGAGAGGGTGCCGGAACTATCATTGTCCCATAGTCACACTGATGAATATCTTGATCACATCCATAGAAATTTCGTCCGATGGATGGAGATAGAACAGAGACCCACATCCACACCAGAGCAATGGATTGAGCTCCCAAGGTCCAGTCGAAGAGCAGAAGAATCTTCATCCAACGACGGATGGAGATAGAGACAGAGACCCACGTTGGAAAACTGGACTGAGCTCCCAAGGCCCAGTTGAAGAGCAGAAGGTTGGTGATAATGTTTTTTTGCAGTAACTGAAAAGTAACAAGAGAAACCATAAGCCCAAATATTCAGACACTTCCTTCTCTAAGTTACCTCTGATTGGGGAGTTTCATCATAGCAACAGAAAGGGGACTAAGACAATCTTCCTAATATACAATGACACAGAATAAACATTCCCATTCCAAAGCAGAAGAAGTGGGACATAGTAATAATCATATCAAGGCAAGACTGAAAGCGAACATGGAAAACACCAACATCCAAATCACCATGCCCTGTGTCTAAGGATAATGATAGAATCATGTGGATACTAAGGATCTCTAATAACCCCTTCTCTTCAAGTCTGCATCCTCCAGCACTCAGAACATCACTATTGGACTGGTGCCAGCACTTACATCAGAAGGTACCCTTCAATCTTGCTATCTCCCAAATCTTGTGGCTTCCACTACAACTCAGATTTCACCTTTACATCTTCATACTGTGCCCTCTAACAACCTCCTTGCAGGAACTCCAACTCTGCTACACATTGCCTTGTCTCAATAGTTCTTTGGAACTACTGTGCAAGACTCTATGACCCAGTTCTCAAAATATTATATGTATAATCCTATTTATGCAGTAGTTTTGAAATGATTAAATCTTAGAAATAGAAGGTGGGTTAGGATTTGGGCAGGGATCATGAATAGGGCAGGGAGATGATGAATGTGGTTACAAAAGAGCAAAACAAATGAGTCCTTTGGAAATGCTCTGAATCTTGACTGAGGTCCTGTATATCATATATGTACATGATATAATTGTGTAGGACTTAAAGCATGCATGTGTAAATAAAACTGAAGTCATAATCAAATCAGTGAATTACATGTCAGTATACTGGATGTAATATTATGATTTACTCTCTCACAATTTTACCATTTAAGAAACTGAGCAAAAGCATCAGTGAGCCTACAGATTATGCCTAACAACTAAATGATCCCACAACTACCATAATAAACAAATTCATTTTAAAGACCATCATGAAACTATTTGCTTTTTAAAAATTAAATGACCAAAGTGGAAGCAGGGAGAACAGTCAGGATTGTGACAGGAGAAACAAGGAGAAACAGTTGGATTTCAGAGGGAAAGGATTTTGAAAACAGAACTGGAGCAAAGTGGTCAAGACCACGATGGGGATACCCAAGGAAACAGCTGACCTGAGCTAGTAAGAGCTCACTGACTGTACACTGAGAGTGGGGGAACCTGCATAGGACCAAACTAGGCCCACTGAATATGGGGGGCAGTTCTGAGGGTTGGACAGTCTGTGAGGCCACTGGCAGTAGGACCAGGATTTATTCCTAGCGCTTGAACTGGTATCTAGGAGCACATTCTTTTTGGAGGGATACCATGCTCAGCCTAGATATGGGGGGGGGGCTTGATCTTGCCTCGAAGTGAAGTAAAATGTCTTGTCAAACTTTGTTGACTCCCCATGGGAAGCCTTACCCTTTCTGAGGAGTGGATGGGGATGGGGAGGAAGGGTGGAGCAGGAGGAGGGAGGGGAGGGAGTGGGAACTGGGATAGCTATGTAAAAATGAGAAAAGATTGCATTAAAAAATTCTTAATAAAAAAATGAAAAAATATCAATACTCAAAAAAGGGAAAAACCTGACAAATTTTGCTGAGGATTGCATGCAGGGTGGAAAAGAAGAGTAAATATCATTGGAGTTTTAAGCTGGAAGTATCTGCTGGTGGAGGAGGTTTGGTAGCAGGGGAAGAGGGAGAGGTTAAATGCTAAAATGTAGGGCCAGGATAAGATCCTCAAATCTACAAAAGAAAGAAAGAAAGAAAGAAAGAAAGAAAGAAAGAAAGAAAGAAAGAAAGAAAGAAAGAAAGAAAGAAAGAAAGAAAGAAAGAAAGAAAAGAAAGAAAGAAAGAAGAAAGGAAAAAGAAAAAACCCGAAAAACCAAGAGTTCAAGAAAGATTCTCAAAGACTGGCCCCCAAAATGCATCCCTCAAACTTTGCTACTCAGTTGTGAGAGTATTCCTTGTTCAGATGATTCACGGTCTACCTGCTATAAGGAATTTTTAATCTGCAGGTAGTGTCCCAGGGAGCATGAGCCTCAGGACTTGAGATTAGGTCACATCCCACAAATCTAAGAGAAAACATTCCCCCTTTCCCAGCAAACAAGACAGCGGCTGCTAGTGCATGTTGCTAAAGTGTCTGAGGGTAGATATTTTCTGGTAAATACTGTATAAAGAATGACTTCAGTATGCCTCTTGAATACATTTTTCCACTGAGGGCTTGCTTGCTACCCACAGGTCCAGCCTGTCAGTCTTATATTTGATATGAGACTTCAGGAGAGATGGCCTGGCTGCCACCCTCTCCATCATGTTGCTAACCCCATCTGTTGGCTCATTCTTGATTCTCTGCACTTGTATTAGAATTCTCTTTTGGGAACCCAATTAGGGCAAACTCATCAAGCAAAACGGATGTGCCCTCTGTATGAAGTACATATAGCAATGTTTAATGTGTTGGTATTGAGAAACACAAACAACAAACTGGCACTGTTCCCATAACACCTGTCATTTCTGGACAGGACCCCATAGGGGAGTGGAAAGGAGGGAGGAAGAGAAGAGGATTGGAACATTTGGGAACATAGCTGTCTCCCACGACTGTTTTTCCACTGGAAAAGCAATGAAAGCTAAAGGCAGGAACTCAGTTTCCTAGGCCCCTGGTGAGGCAATGAGAGCTCTAAGCCAATTAGTTTCACAGAGAATGAGAACATTGCTCAGTTTGGAGAAACGAAGCATGGAGGGGGCTAAAATGGAGACAGGAGTTATTTCCAGTGGTGAGAGTATAGCTGTCAGTATTGGTGATGTGAAAATGATGGAGGGAATTGCTTTCTTTAGTTTGACTTCAACACTCAAACCTAATGATACCAGTGAATTATGAGAGACAAAGAAAGTAGGTTTAGATGGGGACAGATCCTTTGATATCCATTATTTTTGACTATCAACCTGGCTCAACCTGTTTGTGGTCTGGGACCCACGGAAACATTTCAAAACGCTCTGTTGATCTTGAACTTTTTTAGCCTTATACTATGGTGCAAAGTCTAACCTCCTTGTCTCCATACAAAATACCTTCTCTAAATCATACTCAGTAGATTCCTTCCTGTCTCATGGGGCTGAAGAAGAAAACTAGAGAGAGGATAAGGTTCTTCAATATGTAAGTGAATGTTTTAAAGATTTACTTACTTTATGTGCATAGGTGTTTTAGCTGCATGTGTGTCTGGGTACTATGTGAGTGCCACAGAGACCAGAAAAGGACACTAGTTCCTCTAGAACTGGAGTTACAGATGGTTGTGAGCCACTACATGGGTTCTGGGAATCAAACCCAGTACTTCTGAAAGAGCAGCCTGTACTCTTAAGTAGCAAGCCACCTCCAGTCACAAATTGTTTTTAAAAGACAAATTTATGGAGTCACCTCATTTCTCTCTCTTCTTCTGAGGATTCCTACTATGCATATAATTGTGGACTATTCCTTTATATTATATAAATATATGTCACTGTGATTGGCTTAATAAAGAAGCTAACTGGCCAATAGCTAGACAGGATAAGGTGGGAGAATCAGACTAAGGACACTGGGAAGAAGATTGGAGTCAAGGGAATCACCAATGAGACACAGAGAAGAAGCAAGAGGTATAAGATGAAAGAGAGATAATGCCACATGGAAGAATGCAGATTAATAGAAATGGGTTAAGCTGTAAGAGCTAGTTAGTAAAACGCCTGAGCTATTGACTGAGCATTTATAATTAATATCAAGTCTCTGAATGGTTATTTGGGAGCACTTGCCTAGAAACAGGAATAACTCTGCCTACAAATGGTGGCCAAACATCCAGCACCTCCATCCACATAAAACTTGAGAGAGCTTTAGAAAGGTTCTAAACACGCAAAAATTGAGCCAAATAGAGCTTCCTAGTCTCATGTCTCTCATGCTGGTAGCAATACTGAGATGCAACTCCTAGCAACTGTCTGTGGGAGGAGTCAGTCACCAGCTGCCATGCACTAAGGTAAGCTTCACCCGTGGGCACTGACATGACAGTATAACATTCATCTCATGTGATAAAAAAAATACAGATGCTGAGTAAAGACAGATCCACATGGGGAAAAAAAACTTATAAATGGGTTACAGTGTGTTTAAAAATATATGAAGGCTTGGGAGAAAAAATAAAAAGGATAGAGATAATCATAGATTTAAAAACAGCCTAAAAATAATACTACAGTCCTTAAAAAGGAATAGAGTAAAAAAAGAAAATAAGCTACATAAAGATGAAAATACATAGTCTGGATTCTGTATGTTATTATGTTGTCTTTAGATTTTCTGATTGTTAATAATAAAATGATAGCTGCTAAAACACAATGGATTATGAAAAATGCTGGATTAAACCAACCTCTATATTTTAAAAAATTTCTTGATTTTAAAATGGAAGCCAGAAGATGTGTTACTTTGGGGAAGAGGTTTTGCTTTTATTTCCATAGGAAATGAGAGGCTGTGGATTCATTCCAGATTGATATGGACCAGGTTTGATCAAAGAGAATCCCTTGAAAGTCCAGACTATAAATGCAAACAAATAAACCTTAAAAAAAACAACCCTACAAAACACATGCATGTTTTACCTTCTCAAATATAAAACAAAAAATCATCTTTGACTAACTTGTGTACCACACAGTCTATACTTATATTAACACAGATATGTATGTTACCTTTAAAAGTTTATGTATTTTCATAACAAGGAAATGAGACACCGATGAAAACAGATGGCCCACATGATCCAACATCCCAGAATGCCTCTGTTGCAGTTTCCTCAGAGTTCTACATCCAGAACAACTTCATGGCTGCTGGTTGAGATTATCCAGCCTCACAGACTACTACAGCCAAGACTTAATCATTATCCCAATTTTTCTCAGGGTCCAAAGATACCAGCACCCCTAAAGAGGAAGTTGTCTAGAAAACAACACACATATTCCCAAAATATGGCTTATGGATGTTTATTATCATTTAAGGGTGATTGGTTACAAGTTGTTATTGGTAATTATCAAGAAAAAAAGTTGAGCAAATCAGATTAGATTCAGTGATCTTGTTCTGAAAAGTAAAATGGAGAATATAGAAATGATGCAATAAAATAGTAGATCACTGGATCTACTTTTAAACTTAAAAAGCAACTACCAGTCTTAAATATTTTACATTGATATGGATTTTATTGATACAAATCTAAAGTTATTTTGCTATACTATATGTATGTTTCTACTCTTGTTTGGGATACTGTGTTCATGCAAATCTTTTTAAAATACAAGGTATAATTAAGAAATATAGGTTAGTTGTCATCTATAATAATCAAACTTGTAGTCATATTAAGTATGATTTCAAGGCTAAACAGATACAGATAGATGAATAGATGCTCTTCAGACAACTCAAAAGTCAACAGAATATGGCATTTAAAATGTTTTAATAACATAAAGCTTTCCTTGACACCACCAATTTACTTCAAAGATGATGATGGGCATTAAAGAAGCTCCATTTGGAGTTTATTTTCTTTATGGCAAAAGCTAACCATTTGGGCAAAGAAACTGCCCCTTGCCTCAATTGCTGACAGTGTACTATCCAAAGTGGACCAACAGGATGCAAAAGAAAGTGACTGTCGAACTTTGCCAAGACAAAGTTAGACAGTTCTTCAAAAGTCCCTGCTTCTCAAAAATGTCTGTCAGATATACTAGTCCTGTGGGCCAAAGATGGATGTTCTAATATTACAGAAGAACTTTGGATGACTGTTCAGGCAGCCAGATGTTCCTGTCATTAGGTAATATTTCACCATTTTGGGGTCTTTGATAGAGTAAAAGACTAAATAATTGAATTTAAAGTTTTCCTTAGTTATGATTAAAATGTAAATTAGTTATAAAGCTTTAGACTCACAAAGATAAGATAGATAGTATTTTTTCTAAATTTACCAAATACAAATGGACTGGATATTATTAATGAAAGTCTTACTTTTTAACTGTTTTGTTGTATATAATTTTACTATGTTAAAGTCTTGCTTTTTATTTAGACAAAAAGGGGATTGTAGAATATTCCTCAATACTGTGTAAATATATGTTACTGTGATTGGTTTAATAAAGAAGCTGACTGGCTAATAGCTGGACAGAATAAAGTTAGGTGGGAGAATCAGACTAAGGATACTGGGAAGAAGAAGAGTAGAGTGAGAGGGTTGCCAGAAAGACACACAGAGGAAGAGGGGGTATAAGATGAAAGAGAGATAACACCACATGGCAGAATGCAGATTAATAAAAATGGGTTAATTTAAGTTGTAAGAGCTAGTTAGTAATAAGCTTGAGCTATCGGCGACACATTTATAATTAATATCATGTCTCTGAATGGCTATTTGGGAGGGACTCCTGAGACACAGAAAAAATGAGCCAACATATAGTGGTACATGTATGGCTATTTCATAAGCCTTTCAGGTATTGTTTGTCTTTTGGTTTCTTATTTCTGTTTATCAGACTGCCCAATAATCATCTACCTTTGAGTTTGCTGTTGAGCCATTCTATTAAATTTTTCATTTCAGTGATTATGCTTTTCAACTGCCAAACTTCTATCGTATTCTTTTTCTAATATTTCTTATTGATTTACTTTATTTGATGAGAATTCACTGTGATAGTTGCCTTTAGCTTTTGAAATACGGTTTTGTCCAGTTCTTTGAACACACTTATAATAACTGCTTTGAAGTTGGTTTGCTTAGATTAGACATAGCACATGTAGAGAGATTTTTTCTTTGACTTCCTTTTTGGTAGATAGATTATACTTTCTTATTTCTATGCATTCTAATTTTTTTCATTGAAAATTAGACATTTTAAATAAAACATCATACAAAATCTAGAGATGTATCTCTTCTCTGTGTCTTGGTGTTGACACTTATTTTATTTAGTGACTTGACTAAACTAAGTATGTGTCTTTGGGTAAGCTATAACCTTACATTCTACAGTTTCAAATGTTCCTGCTGAAGCCTTTTTCCCTTATGATTATTTTTAAGATTTATCGCACATTGGTCAACATATTTGGAGGTCAGAGACTAACTGGTTATAAGTTGCATGTTTTAATGTTTTCACCCTTGCCTTTAAATGGATATGTTGCTGGGAGATTGCAATTCCAGGTCAATGGAAAACTTTTTCAGGAACTAGTGTTTTCAATTCTCTAATTATTTATGAGTTAAGGATATTCTGTGGCATGGGATTCTTCCTTTTTATCTGAGATGAGTGTGAATTTAGCAGGACCCTTTTAATCTGTCTTTTCCATGATATTTTAAGGTTATAGCTGATTTATCTCTATCAGTATCTCTTATCCAGTTCTCTTCCTGATGCTATTTTGTGTGTGCATGTGTGCACTCACACATGCATGCATGCATGCATATGTGTGTGTTCAAAAACATTCTAGGGCATGAGTTTCTCTAGCCTCTAATCCAAAACATTTTCCCCATCATTCTCTGCATCTTGACCACTTCTCTCATGAATAATCTTACTTCCAGGATATCTCAACTACTTCTCTACCTATATCCTTTCTATGGATTGAATGCTGTAGGTTTTGGGCTGTTGCCACTCATCAGTGAAATTTCTGCAGTATGGAGATGGGAAAAGAGGATTTTCTGATACCAAACAACTTCTATTACCTTTCCAATATACTTATAGATCTTTCACACTAGGGAACTGGGAAAAATACAAGAATTGCCTTCTTGGATATAACTGTGCAGGTAGGATTGTTCAGTCTGCTGAGAGAGTACATCTACACACAGCACTTGGGGCATGGTGGGTGCCATCTCTGGCTCCTCAGATTCTGTGGAATAGATATCTTTCAATTTTGGTTCATCCCCCAAGACTTGAAAGTGTTTTGTTTGTGAATTTTAACTAGTTTAACAGTTGTCTTTCTACAGGAATAGATTACTTGAACTTCTCACACCAGGGAAGAAATTGTACAAACTTCTTCTGCAAGACCGAGATCAAAATTATAGTTGAGGTCTTGTGATTGAGAACCAGAACCAAGGTTAGACAAAGTAAAAGCTGTCATCATTATTAGTCTGGATCAATAAAGAAGTAGACAGGAAGAAAATTCAGCCATGCCATGCAAAATGTATGTGTTATTGCCATCCTTGAGCTGGGTTTACTTCTATTTTATCCACACAAGATATCACAAATGGCTGTTGCATAACTGACAACAGATTTATAACTGAAAATGTCTCTGTCTACTCTGAAGCAGGATGCTTCCTTTGTGTTCATTCCCACTCCCTCAGTAAATACTTTCTTGGCCAACACTGGAAGGAGGAAAAAACCCTTAGTGGTTCCTTAGTCTGGTGTTTTGGGGTATTTTCCCCCACTTTAGTTTTTGGTGACAGCTTAAATATAATTTCTGAAGAGTGTCGTCTACTGTGGGACAATGGTCTGTACCCTGTCACTTGTATTTTAAATAAATGCTGATTGGCCATCAGCCAGGCAAGAAGTATAGGCAGGCACAAGAATTCTGGGAAGAGGAAAGAGTCAGTCTGCATTCATCAACCAGACACAGAGGAAGCCAAACACAGAGCAAGCAAGATGTGATTGCCTCAGTGAAAAAGGTACCAAGCCACATGGCTAACACAGACAAGAATAATGGGCTAATATAAGATGTAAAAAAGAGTTAATAAGAAGCCTGATTTCTTTAGGAGTTAACGACTATGGGAACCAGGCAGGAGAGAAACCTTAGTCAACAGAATGGTGCCCAACGTGTAAACAACTGTATCCACAGAAAACCTGAGAGAGCTTGGGAAGTAATTCTAGACACAAAATAACAGTGTTAAGCACAGCTTGTTGGTAGCAGCAATTTCTTGGGGTTGCTGTCTTTGCTAGAGGCAATGACTCTTGTTTAAGAGAGGCTTCTTGACTCAGTTTTAGCTGCAAAACCTTGCAGCTCTTTTAAGAGGTCCTGCCACAAAACACTTAAATAGTATTGATGAAAAGCTGACTGCATACTTTTTGGTGGTGGCAAGAATCTTGAAATGCCATAGAGTTGTGGTAATAAACATGGCTCTGGCCAGTACCTCTGCCATGAGGCTAGACTCAGGAAAAAAAAGCTAAGGAATGGGCTGGATCCAGCTGTCAAAGCCATGGCTTTAATCCTAGCCATATTGCTTAGCATATTAAAGACTTGTGTGGTCAGAAAAAGAGAGATATACAGTAAAAATAGATTCAGGTGAAGTAAACCTCTAAATGGTTTACAGTGTGTTAAAAAATATATGTAGGCTTGGGAGAGAAAAGAAAAAAGGATGAAGTTCTTAAAATAAAAAAGAAAGAAAGAGAGTAGTTGGGTGCAGTGGCATACCCCTTTAATCCCAACACTTGGGAGACAGAGGCAGACAGACCTCTGTGAGTTCAAGGTGTGGTGACACACACCTTTAATCCCAGCACTTGGGAGATAGAGGCAGGCAGATCTCTGTGAGTTCAAGGACAGCCTGGTTTACAGAGTGAATTCCAAGACAGCCAAAGATACACAAACACTGTCTCAAAAAGACAAAAAAATAAAAATAAAAGAAATACAGTTTAAAATAAATGCATGTAAAGATAAAAAATAGACAAAGAGTATGGATACAGTATGTTATTGTGTTGTCTTTAAATGGTTTGATGGCTGAGGAAAGAACAACAGCTGCTAAAAGACATTTGATTATAAATGCTGCTGGATTAATACAACCTATATATTTTAAAAATGATTTGACTTCAAAATTTAAGTCAAAAGATATGTTACTTTGGAGAAAAGGTTTTGTTTTTGTTTCCACAGGAAGTGAGAGGCTGTGGATTCATTCTGGATTAAGAAAAATCAGGTTTGACCAAGGAAGACCACCTGAGAAATCTCCGGTAGGAAGAATGGCCCAGATGTCTGAGTTCTACATCCAGAACAGTTCAAAGACTGCTGCCTGAGATGATCAAGCCTCACAGGATACTCCAGTCAGGACTTGTTCATAATTCTAAATTTTCTTTAGGTCCCCATAAGATTATCAGTGCCCCAATCAGCAGGAAGTAGCCTGGAAAACTATGCCCGTATTCACAAAAGATTGGTTACAGATGTTTGCCTTTGATTAGAATGTTGGTTACAAGTTGTTATGGATAATGATAAGTAGAAAAGCTAAACAAAGGAGATTCAATTCAGAGTTCTTGTTTTTAAAAAACGGGGGAGTGCTATGGAACAATGGTCTGTACCCTGTCACTTGTATTTTAAATACATGCTGATTAGCCAGTAGCCAGGCAGGCAGTATAGGTGGGATGACCAGGCAGGAAGTAGAGGTGGGGGCAACGAGAATTCTGGGAAGAGGAAAGAGTCAGTCTACATTTGCCAACCAGACACAGAGGAAGCCAGACACAGAGCAAGCAAGATGTGACTGCCTCAGCAAAAAAGGAACCAAGCCACGTGGCTAACACAGACAAGAATAATGGGATAATATAAAATGTAAGAAAGAGTTAATAAGAAGCCTGAGATACTAGGCCAATCAGTTTATAATTAATGCAGACCTCTGTATGATTTCTTTGGGACTTAATGATTGTGGGAACCAGGAAGGACAGAAACCTCAGTCAACAGAAATGACAATTCAATTTAGAATAAAACAAAACAAAAAAATTTGTAGGTTGTGTCCATTCCATCTCATTTTATTTTTTTTTCATGACACTTACCAATACCCAAGGACTTAATTCAACAAGACCACGACTCCTAAATCTTCTCAAACAGTTCAACTGGAGACTAAGAATACACATGAGCCTTATATGGTCCTATTCTACATATAAAAATTATGCAAATTAGAAATAATTTTGTGTACTGCTATTAATCAAATTCCAGGATCTACTGTTGGGTTCAAAAAGCAAAGTTCAGAATAGTGTTTACAGTATATCCTCTTGTACCTGGGTTGGGGGAAAGGTAAGACTAGGAATGTGGAGTTCTTTTTCTATTTGAAGACACCACTACAGTGACTTTGACAAGTTATTTAAACCACCCTTAGCTTCAAGTTCCTTGTCTATAAAGTAGGAACAATAACAATGTTTGCCTCAAAGTGCTGTGAGTTGGTAACTGTGAAGTTCTCAGCATGGAATGTGGAACATGATAAGGCTTTCTGTCAGTGCTAGCTCTTGTGGTGCCAGGATATAAGGTTGTGATCCCTACCTTATGGCAGTGATCCCTCTAGTCATCCCTGCCATACGATACTTGCATACTGTTTGGTCTGTGAGAGAAGACTGAAGTCATGGCATTGCCCCTTCTGGGACAAGGTATAAAAGACATCATCTCCCTACTTCCCTCACCCCTATGCTCCCAATCTTGTTAAGCAATCCTGTCTATTTCCCCCTTCCAGGTGGATCTATGTATGTTTTTCTTAGGGTTCACCTTGTTACCCAGCTTCTCTAGGATCATGAACTATAGGCTCAATATTCTTTGCTTTACAGCTAGTATCCACTTATGAGTGAGTACATACCATGTTCATCTTTCTGGGTCTGGGTTACCTCACTCAGGATGGTTTTTTCTAGTTCCATCCATTTGCATATAAATTTCAAGATGTCATTGTTTTCACTGCTAAGTATTACTACAATGTGTAAATGTGTTACACTGTCTTTATCCATTCCTTGGTCAAAGGGCATATAGGTTGTTTCCAGGTTCTGGCTATTACAAATAATGCTGCTATGAACATAGTTCAACAAATGTCCTTGTAATAGGGTGAAAGGGGAAGAGGAGGGGAGAAGGGGAGGGGGAGGAGAACTTGAGGGAACAGAGTAGTTGAGATGGGGGAGGACAGAGGTGAGAGCACGGAAAGAGATATTTTGATTGAGGGAGCCATTATGGGGCTAGCAAGAAACATGGCTCTAGAGAAATTCCCAGGAATCCACAAGGATGATCCCAGCTAAGACCCTAAGCAATAGAGGAGAGGATGCTCGAACTGGGCTTGCCCTGCAGTCAGACTGATAAATATCTTAAATATCACCATAGAACCTAAATCCAGCAACCGATGGAAACAGACAAAGACCTGCATCACAGCTCTAGACTGAGCTAGCAAAGTCCAGTTGAAGAGTGGGAGGAGCGAGACTATGAGCAAAGATGTCAAGGCCATGATGGGTACACCCACTGAAACAGTTTACCTGAGCTAATGGGAGCTCAAAAACTTCAGCTGGACAAGGAAAGAAACAGCATAGGACCAAACTAGCCCCTCTGAATGTGGGTGACAGTTGCATGGCTGGGGCAGACTGAGGGGCCACTGCCAATGGCACCAGGATTTATCCCTACTGCTTGTACTGTCTTTTGGGGAACCCATTCTCTTTGGATATATACCTTGCTCAGCCTAGATATAGTAGGGATGGCCTTGGACCTTCCCCTAAGCAATGTGCCTTACCCTCTCTGAGGATTAGATGGGGGTGGGGTGGGATGGTAAGTGGAGGGATGGGAGGAGGGGAGGGAGTGGGAACTTAGATTGGTATGTATAATAAAAAAGATAGTTTGTTTTCTTTTTAAAAAGTAAAATTAAAAAAATAAAAAGAAAGACTTCATCTTTCATCCTGGGTGTCTGAGTTATCTTTAATATTCCACCTGGGTAATTAACCCTTGGGAAAGGGCAGCCATATTCTATCACCTTATGAAGAAAGCTATGAGATGATCTCACACACACACACACACACACACACACACACACACACACACACACGGCAGTAGAAATGATCTAAAATCAAATGACTGAACTTGGCAGCAGATTTGCTACCCCTCATTGCTTGACTTCAACCTCGTGAAAAATCTTTATCAAGAATTATTAAGCTGAGCTGCTCCAGAATTCCTGACTTCCAGAAGTCATTTATGCTAATAAATATTTTAAAGTGATTTGTTATGAAACAACAGATTATTAATATAGCCATTAAATAATATTGTTGGTTTACCTCATTATTAATCATTACTGTTTGCTCTATCCCTAGGCCTTCTTTGGTGGACTTCCGAGTTGAAAATGAGCATATGCAGTAAGTATGGCTCAAAATTTAACTGAAAGGCTTAAATAAGCCTTACTTTATTGTTATTTTACTTATCGTGCTATAATGTAGACCACTGGACTAAGAATGACAACTGTGCTTACTGCACTTGATATCTGAGTGATCTTAGATAAGTCATTTCATATCCTGGAACATTCTCATATCTCCAAAAAACAAACTAATATCTTTCCTACCTACTGAAATGAATAATTATGAAGATGAAGTGACATGATAGATGGCAAACTGGTGACAGAATAAGCAAGTCAGGACAACATCAAATTTCCTCTAACACTTGTGTTATTCTTGTCCTTCACAGCGATGTGAACAAACATCTTCTGAAATTTTTAAAACTTATTATTATTATTAATTTCTATATGGAATGTGGAATTAGACTCTGCTGTAGTTTTTAATATGATTTAATATAACACAGTTTTCCATTCAATCCTCCCCAATTTTAAAGTTCTGTAACAAGCAATTATTATGTCAAAGCAAAGATTTTTCCTCCTAATGTACCAAAACATTACTCTCTTCAAATAGTTGTCATTGCCCCCATCGTATTAATTCCTTTCAATTTAGGTTTGAGTATTCAACTTCTGCCACAGATGGATCAGTCCTGAAATGATGAATTCACCATTTGTGCAATTTTCTTGTGGTGCAAGTACCTGCCCATAATTTAAAATAGATAGTTTCCCTTAATTCTCTGCTCGCCACATTCCCAGGCCTGCTGCATGACACGGTTTCTTTTAAAGCTCACACCTTTAATCCCAGCACTCAGAAGGCAGAAGCAGCTGGATCTTTGTGAGTTCAAGGCCAGCCTGGTCTACAAGAGCTAGTTCCAGAACAGCTCCAAAGCTACAGAGAAACCCTGTCTCAAAAAACTGAAAAAAAAGAAAGAAAGAAAAAAGAAAGATAGGAAGGAAGGAAGGAAGAAAAAAGAAAAGAAAGA
This sequence comes from Ondatra zibethicus, assembly GCA_004026605.1. Taxonomy (NCBI): domain Eukaryota; kingdom Metazoa; phylum Chordata; class Mammalia; order Rodentia; family Cricetidae; genus Ondatra; species Ondatra zibethicus. Next base: position 6,570 of record PVIU01027168.1, on the reverse strand, counting down.
ACTATCTTCAAGGACAGATTGAACCATCAAATTTTTTATTGCTTTTTATTGAGCTCTACATTTTTTTCTGCTCCCCTCCCTTTTAGTCACACAGTGAAGAACTATGTAGCAATATAAAGGGAATAGAAATCATTTTGTGTACTGCTTTTAATTTGATTCCAGGATCTACTGTTGGGTTAAAAAATAAAGCTCAGAATAGTGTTTACAATATTCTCTAGGGTGGGAGGGAATGTAAGAATATGATTGTGGAATTATTTTTCCATTTAATTAGAATCCTGAAAAGATAAACAAAAAAATTAAAAATGGCTACCTATAAAAGGAAGGAGAGACTAGTTTAAAAATAGAGGAACATTTACTAATATAAACATAACTCTTTTGCATGTTTGTCTTTGGAGCATTGTAGCTGTCATATAAACTATCAAGAATTTACATAAAACAAAATAGCAATACAATCTCTACAATTAAAACAAAAATTAAATAGATATACTTAATTGCATACTGAGATGGAAACCTACCTTATTCATGTAAAGAGAATCATTTCAGCCAGGCAGTGGTGGCGCACGCCTTTAATCCCAGCACTTGGGAGGCAGAAGCAGGTGGATCTCTGTGAGTTTGAGGTCAGCCTAATCTATAGGCCAGCCAGGACTGTTACACAGAGAAACCCTATGCCAAAAACAAAACAAAAAAAAAAAACCAACAGCAACAACAACAACAAAAAAAAACAACTGAAAGAGAGAGAGAGAATTGATGTGGGATTCCCCTCTCCATGCTGTGAATATACTTTATTACCATCAGTTAATTGGTTAATAAAGAAGCTGCTTTGGCCTATGGCAGGGCAAAATAAAGTCAGGTGGGAAATCTGAACCGAGATATATATACAAAGAGTAGGCAGAGTCAGGAAGAAGCCATGTAGCTGCCAAAGGAGTCAGATGCCATGTAGCTGCCCCAAAAGCAAGAGTTAACAAACCACAAGCCTTGTGATAAAATATAAAATAATAAAAATAGGTTAATTTAAGATATAAGAGCTAGCTAGAGATACGCCTGTGACATCGGTCAAACAATAGTATAATTAATATAGTTTCTGTGTGATTATTTGGGTCTTGGCAGCTGGGAAAGAAAGAGCAGTCTCCATCTACAGAGAACCATTTCAAGTGATTTTAAAACATAATTTGTTTATAAAACCATTAATGTATATATTTCAGGAACAAAAGCAGTTGTAAATATATTTTGATATATTTTCGATAACCATATTCCCTGTAGTAATATTGATAATATTATGAAACTCTAGGTCTTAGTTCAGATAGCTATAAGAAAATATCAGAAACTAGGTAATTATAAAGACCAGACATTTATTACTAACAGTTTTGTTCTGGGAACATTATTACTAACATCAGTTCTGGGGATAGATGGCGATCAGGATGTTAGCATGACCTAGGTTTTGGTGAAGGGTCACTTATGTGTTGTAGACAAACAACTATTTGTTGTGGTATCCCCAGCAGAAGGAGCTCTATCTATCCATTTATCTGACTTATTATAAGTGAGATTATCCTATTTTTCTTCCATCCTTCCTTCCTTCCTTTCTTTCTTTTTTCTTTCTTTTTCGTTTTTACGAGACAGGGTTTCTCTGTATAACAGTTCTGACTGTCCTGGAACTAGCTCTTGTAGAACAGGCTGGCCTCGAACTTGCAAGTTAAAGGTCTGTGCCACCACCACAACTTCACTGGCATGATCTAATTTTCTACCAAAGCCATCTTGATGGAAATTGGTATTTCAACATATGGGTTTCACAGAATATAATTTGTCAGTCATAATATTATAATAAATGTTTTATGATAAAGTAAGCAAATAATTTTATTACTTTCATTGGAAACCAAAGTTTTGAGTATATAAAACTTTTCCAGTCAGGCCTCACTCAGAATCTATAGCCTTAGCTAGAAGGACAGGACATTTGTTCTTAGATGGTGTCTGTTAGACATGAGAGGGATGCTGTACCCACTAGCTCTTAACAATGTGGTTGACTAAACAAGACCTGCATAATGACAACACCACTCCACATGACAATACAAATCAGAAAATTTTGCAAGGATCCACCCATAAATAAAGAAAAACAGGCAATAATGACTCCTATGAGAGTGAGAATCAGTGTTCCCCAGGGTTGAGGTCTAATATCAAGTACTCAGCCATAAACACATGCACATCAAAACAACATTAAATGGACTCAGTAAATAGTGTGTGTGTGTGTGTGTGTGTGTGTGTGTGTGTGTTGTGTTGTGTAAAACAATAATAAATTTGAGATAGAGTTGAGAGCATGGGTGGACTTAGGAAGACAGAGGGTGGAGATGATGTAAGTACAGTACTCATGAATGAAAATCTAAAAAAAAATAAAAAATAAAAAAGATACCTCCACCCTTGCCAGGTTATCATGAAGCTCTCCAAACTCAACTATCCTGGCAGCACCAGAGGAGGCTGAGGCTCTCATCTTCTGTGATCTCATCCCAGGCTCCATCACTGTCTACACAACCATGTGTGCACTTGGACTCCCTCATGAAAGCTAGAAGAGACAGGCAAAACATTCTTTACCCCTGAAACAAAAGAACTGTTGTCTCAGTATCCTATATCCATAGGAAGCATGCTTCAGCTTTGAAGAGAGAATCAAGATATTTTCACTTGAAGGAAAATTGAGAATTTGTCTTTAAATTTAAGAATTTTTAAGATTTATTTTCTTTTTAGTTACCTGTATATCTGTGTGTGGGTATATGCACGTGTTCATGCAGGAGCCTGTGGAGCCTAAAAGGTGTCTGATTTCCTGGAACTGGAATCATAGGTGGTTGTGAGCTGCCCAGTGTCAGTGCTGGAAACCAAACTTGGGCCCTCTGCAAAAGCAGTATGCACTCTTGATCACACTGCCTTTTCTCCAGACCCTTGAACTTCAAATTGAAGATATCAGAACTACCCTAAAAGAACGATCTTAAAAAGTTCTTTAAATGGAAAAGGAAATGACAAGGGAGAAATATCTTGGAAAATCAACAAAGAAACCACAAATGGGAAAGTGTGGATAAATCTAAGAGAATTTTCTTATTCCTTTTAATTTTTAGATATTTGTAACATGTGATGGAAATTTTATAGCTTCATGATAGAACTTTAAATATGCATAAAATTATAACATTTGCATAGCAGAGTAAGGAAATGGACCAGCAAGAGGGATGGAGGGACAACAAAAGATATTGGGGGTTAAATATTACCAAATTACATAATATACACATATGAAAGCATCATAGTGAAGGCACATCAGCACATCAGCAACAATACAAAGACAATTATGTCATAAATTAAGGAGGACCTAGGAACAAAAGGGGAGCAAATGGTCTATAGTTCACCTGAACTGATTAAAATGTGGCATGTGATCATAAAATTTATAATCAATTTTATGGTCTATAAAGTTACATTTAACATTGAATTCCACAAATACAGGAACAATATTTATATTTAAACAAATTAAACTATGTATCTATAGCATGGTATTCTGTATGTTGCTAGATTTGATTGGCTGAAACATTTTAGGATTCTTCAATTTCTGAAACAAATGTTAGTTTGTAATTATCCTTTCATTATAATTTCTGCTATAATTTTTTTAAGTAAAGTTGTTCTTTTAATTCTATGTATGGTTATTGTTCCACCAAATGAAATTTGCATTAATCAGGGTTCTCTAAAGAAACATAATCTGTATATAAAGATTTATTAGGCTTACTTATAGAATGTGGTCCAAGTAGTCCAAAAATGGTTGTCTCAAGTTCCAAAGGCCAAGAACCCATAATCGTTCAGTTCAGGAGGCTGATGTCTCAACAATACACATCTGGCACAGAAATCCTGGATGATTCCTAAAGAGCTGGTATCTTCAGTTTATGTTAGAACTCCATCCATAAGAGCAAGTTCTAAGACTAGTGGAAAATCAATAGGGTAGATGAATTTGCCAATGAGAGTGAAGGCAAGTAGGTCAAAAATGAAAGCTTCCTTCTTCCATGTCCTTTTATATAGACTGCAACAGAAGGTGTGGCTCAGATTTAGGGTGGGATTTCTGGCTTCAAATAATCCGATTAAGAAAATCCCTCACAGCAATGCTCAGAGTCTTGGATTTTAGTGGATTCCAGATGTTGTCAAGTTGATAACCAAGAATAGCCACCTCAGGGTTAAAAATACTTAAGATCGTTGTGAAAACTGAATGAAATGTCCATAACATTTAGCATGGTTCCTATCACATTATAAAGATACTAATAATTTGTGGTTGTTATTTCAAATGGATTTTTTTAAGTCTTTGCAAATGGCAAGCAATTATTCAGTATAAAGGCTTATTCTTCTAGTTATAATTGTTCCAGTTATTAAAATATGGGCTTTTGTCTTTAAATACTTTTTCTGAGATTTGGCTTCAAAATACAGGACTGAACCTTGGCCAAACATATTTTCATCTTGTTGACAGTTCTCTGCTGCTTACTGGTGCAGGAGAATTGTCTGTATTCTGTCAATTATATTTTAAATAAACGCTGATTGGCTGATAGCCAGGCAGGAAGTATAGGAGGGAAAACCAGACAGGAAGTAGAGTTGGGGCAATGAGAACAGGAGTATTCTGGGAAGAAGGAAGCTCTTTCCTGTAGTCCTGCCCAGACCACAGAAAAGGCAAGATGTGACCTGCCCCGCTGAAAAAGGTACTGAGCCATGTGACTAACATAGATAAGAATAATGGGTTAGTATAAGCTACAAGAGCTAATAAGAAGCCTGAGCCAATGGGTCAATCAGTTTATAACTTATGTAGACCTCTGTGTAATTTCTTTGGGGGCTTACTGGCTGTGGGAACTGGGCAGGACAGAAACACCGACAAGCAGGCCCTCACTGTTACAGCTTACCCGTTCCTAGTCTTGTGGCAAGAGTTTTAATAATGCTTTTATATTTCCTTAATACTGAATAGGATTCTTCACTAGTATTCTAATTTTATAGTGTTGGTTTACATAAATTATATTTTCAAATTATTTTTCTGCTTTCTATTAAAAATTTAAAGTTATTGGAAAAAGTTCTTTGTAATATCCCATTATATTTTCTAGTATAGAGAGTGCATATAGTGATTACCTATTCTTTTATTATGAAATTGACAATTTTCTCTTTATTTACTTTGTAAGTCATGCTGGTGATTTATCTATATTCATTTTCTTGCTTTATGAATCGACATTCTTATTTATTTATTTCTTTTCTGCATACCTATATGGGAGTACTTGATATATATCACATATATATGTATAGTGTAGGAATTCCTTCTGTATTTCTGTTGCTTTCATTGGTTAAATAAAGAGACTGCCTTGGCCTTTTGATAGGGCAGCCTTTAGGTGGGTGGAGTAGACAGAACGGAATTCTGGGATAGAGAAGGCAGAGTCAGGGAGAGCCACCATGGAGTCGAGAGAGTCAGACATGCTGACTCTTTCCCAGTAAGCCACGACTCGTGGTGACACACAGATTATTAGAAATGGGTTAAATGAATATGTGAGAGTTAGCCAATAAGAGGCTAAAGCTAATGGTCCAGGCAGTAGTTCAATGAATACAGTTTCTGTGTAATTATTTCGGGACCAAAAGCAGGCCAGTGGCCAGGAGCTAGGCACCGGGAACGCAGCCCTCTCCTCCTTACTACATATGTACATATATATGTTTTAGATATAGATAAATAGAAAGATAGATAGATAAATAGATAGATAGATGATAAACAGTTTCCCATAAATATTGCTTTGACAGTGTTCCATAAATTTTAATAAAAACATCTTTTAAATGTAGTTATAGTTTAGAAGGTAACATAGTTTTGATGAATTTTAACAAATTGCCGCAAGTGTCATAAAAACCACTATAAAAACAGAATAAGATAATTGTGGTGATGCATACCTGTGATGCCAGCACTCAGGAATATGATACAGGAGGATCAAACATTTAAGGCTAGGCTGGGCTACTTAGCAAGACAGTATGTATCAAGAAAATTTCATAGCCTGCTACAGTCATCAATGAGTTTCCCTCAACTTCTACTACAGTTATAGTCTACTTTTAGCCAGATGAAATCAAAATCCTGAACCATACTCAATTATGTAAATATGTCATAGGTTTCTTATGCATGATACCTTTTTGAGACAGGGTCACTCATTTACTTAAATGTTTAGTTATACAAATAAAGACACAAATGTATTCACTTTGCATTTTTAACAATAATCTAGTAATTATTTTTCTCAGAATTTTCCATCTCTGGACAATTGGAAGTTGTTTGTTATTAGACTCTGTGGTTCTTTGACATGAAGTCTTTTGTTGAACTTCCTTACTTTCTGGTACTACAAGATACTTTACATTCGTCTTGTACTTTCCTTCAACCATTTTTAAATGTTAAGTTAACCCACTCATGTTATTGATGTAGGTGATCTGTTTATTTATTTTCAAGTCTGTTATATAATTTTTTCATATTCTTTTATTTTTTTCCATTCAAAAACATAATTAAATAAATAAAATTTTTACATTTCTTCCCCTTCTCCCAGTCCCCTCCCACTACCTCCC